>JXSR01S015923.1:41495-53655 GCA_000969725.1 Ophiothrix spiculata
AAGGAATCTTATGTATAATGAATACAAATAAGTCTTAAATTATCTTACTTTAATAACTTTCTTTACATAAACTATTAATAATGATCATAGAAATTAACTTTGAATCTATTAACAATTAATTGGTCCAGCTCATACCCTAGTCACAAAATCTTACGAGAGGTTACGATGTGTTTGTAGCGTCATACCAGGTAGAATTCAGCGGACACCAATCGGGTATCGGTCAATCCAAGACGGTGTCCATGCGGAGACTGGGCGGTGTCCGTGAGCCGTAGAGACGTCGGAAGCATGCTGCAAGAACTTAATTCAGAGTTTAAACTTGCGGCTTGTATACGATGTCTTCAGTTGTGGTCACATAACACCGGTCCCCAACCGGTAACCGACCGGGCATCGCAAGCTTTCATCTGTGTCATATCGGCGTTGCTGCTTGTCAGCTTATGTGACCATAGCATCGGTATCAAAAAGTTTTCCCTGCCATAAATCCTACCATTTCATCTTCAAAAGAGACATTTTATACAATTAGATGATATAACCTTCAAGTGACCTATAGAAAACC
This sequence comes from Ophiothrix spiculata, assembly GCA_000969725.1. Lineage (NCBI taxonomy): Eukaryota > Metazoa > Echinodermata > Ophiuroidea > Amphilepidida > Ophiotrichidae > Ophiothrix > Ophiothrix spiculata. Next base: position 42,049 of record JXSR01S015923.1, read on the forward strand.
CAACTTTCATAATTAACAAATAATTTTATGAAACTTTCAAACTCTTTGAGAACAATCTGGAGCCACATCTTTTCCAATTCATCATATGATTCCTTTGTTCAAAAGAAAAAAGCGAATTAATGATATCATATACCACTTTTAATCCCAATTGTAAAAAAGCAAACGTGCCGTGAATCATAACTACAAACAGAAAAAACTCCATCCACTCCAAACACACAAAAAAAGAATAAACGGAAATATCCCCCATCCCTAATTACACAGTCTTTTGTTCATCCATATGCATTTATTTTATGAATCATTTAATACTTTCACAGTTTCACAACAGCCCTCGGAGAATAACATCTCTCTTGGCATAAAATTTCAATCATCAATAACTGAAACGATTTGAATATTTTGGACGGAAACATGCCCCTTCCCCCAATACGATCTTCTTTGTTTGTTTCATATCAATAATTTATGAATCATAAGTTCAACTGTTTTTTTGTCATGGGCTGGGGAGACTAAGAGCTCTTTGGATGAGGAATTTCAATCGGCGATTGAATTACGCTTTCTGTCAAAGATTGTACACTACACGTGGGAGAAATGCTTCCTGATCTATACCGCTCTTCGCCAATGGCAAAAAATATTACACATCTTTTTCCTTAATTAAGTATTGTCTACTAAGAGTCTGTGAGAAAATCTTTGTGTTCTTGAATATAAGATCTTGGAAAATAGAAATAAAGCAAGCTTTTTTTATAGCTTGATTGAAATGAAAAACATTCATTTTAACTCTGTGCTCCTTGTAAATTTGGGGGTAAGAAATAAATTAATACAGACACAATAAAATCAAAGTACTAAATTTGGCAGAAAAATGACAAGTTCAAAATGCTAAACTCAAATAAATTGAACAGCTGAAAGAATAAATATGATAAGATTGCCAATTTCTTTCATTGTTGCTACAAAAAGATTCCTGTTTCATTCCAAAAATAATGTATGACAACTTAATTATTCCTACAAATTTCCATCATTCTCCTAAAACTTTTGCTCACTCATATTCACAACAAGTGGTTTAAGTATTTAAATACTTTGATCCTGGGTCCGTAGCACCTGCACCATGTCCTGCAATATTGAGTCACTGGGCAGGCAAATATACACTCCCAGTCAAAAGTGTTTGCGCACAAAACCTTTTAACCATCCATATCTTGAGAACCGTTCGTTGTTTGCAAAAAAATTTTACGGATTTTATATTTTTTATAGTTCTAAAGAAATCAACAGGAATTGCATTCAGCGCATTTGAAAATATGGCATGCTAAATGTACTGTATACTTTCTTCTGGACATTCAAAAAATAGAGTTTACATGTATAACTGCGCATTTGTTTGAAAACTCATAACCTCACAATGTTCTTTACGGTTCCACGGTGATAACGAGCAACGAGAATATTAAACTACACGGGTACATATCAATAACTGCACATTTGTATGTGGTCCAGGAAATAGGCCATTTTGATGGCTATGGAAGATCGAATATCAGACAAAACATGGATTTATTTATATTGGACACATATGACAACTATTAAAAAAAAAAAAAATTTGTTAGGAGTCTGGTTCGTTTGATATAATAATTTGGTTTTTACACGTTTTTAAGCATGCGCAAACACTTTTGACCATGAGTGTATCATCTACCATCTATAACAAAATAAGACGTCTGATATGTTCTGAAATATTGCAGAAATTGAAAAAAATCACAAAAGTATTCTTGCATTAAGTTATGCTGATTTTTAAAAAGAAGGATGTGCTCAACTGAGACAATTTATAAAACAAGTAGATCAGAAAACACAAATATAATTATGGAAAAAAGTGCACCTTATCTATTCCTCTTCTTAAAGTACAACAAGAATACAAATGATAAAGAAAGCTGGTTATTGTTTCACATTAAGGTCGGGCATGCTGAATCACTAATCAATTGTATAACCATACAATAAAAAAAACATTGATTTACGTCTCGTTACGGTGTGATTACAGCCTCCGCATCTGACAACATACAGCACACAAACATAGTTTTTCCGTGTTTGTTTAATCGGATTGTATTTCTATTTCATAATCGCTTTAGTTTTACTTGATCAATCAATATACATGAGCAAATAGTGCATACGAAACTTGATATTTTAATTAAAAATTGAAAGGAAAAATCATTTGCTACTGTAGAAAATAAAATGGGACTAATAGAAACGTTAAACAAATTGTGGAAAGTACTTATAATAGGAATACTATGGATTCATTTTTACAAATAAAAACAAATAAAGGAACTTGCCTATATTCCATTTAGGATTATAAACTTATAGAAATGCTCTAAATAAAGCTTTAAAATGTAGTAAAAGTAAAAAAAAAGTAAAAAAATCTACACATAAATGGCTAAAATTGAGAAGACAAATTTCTAATACATCATTCTGTGATGGTGGTATGATTTTGCATAAAATTTTTTAAAATTTGTACTTCAGAAAATGGATTTACCACTTAAAGGTGCATGATTCTGATATGACGAAAACCTTACCTCTCTTCTAGTTAAATAAAAAGAAGAGTACGACATAAGACATAAGATTTATTTCTTCCACAAATGCAAAGTTACAGATTAAAGACATCTACATGTTTAAAATATACTAAACATTATAAAACTGTAAGTACAACATTGTGGAGGAGAACTGAGAAGTAAACATAAAGCCTGTCAAGTTCCAGACTCCAAATATCATAATAAAACATAAACCAATGAGTGCATACTGTCCTCTCCATCCACAATGCGATTGCCACAGAGAAGGAGAGGACAGGATATTTCATTAAGATGATAAAATTATAAGATTCACCCATCAGAATAGAAAAATATTAATCATGACATACATAAAATTATCAATGCAAACCATCCTTTCAATCCACAATGCGATGGCCACAGAGTAGAAAGAAAGGATAGAATATTTTAGGCATTATAAATGAAATTACATTGAGAATATAATAAAGATATAAGAAAACAAAGTCAAAGGCCAGAGGCCTCTCAAGTTTCAACATTCAAATATTCATCAATCAAGTTGACTTGGACAAAATGTCAAAGGTTTTATTTGCAGATGATTTATATTGAGTATGTTCAATAATAAGTCAACTACCAAATTATTGTGAAAATATTGATAAGAACCCTGAGAAAATTTTAAAAAGAGGATTTTCCTTTTTATGTTGATCTTGATGAGGTTAGAGTCTTTTAAAGTTATGATGAGTTTATGACGTCATACCGGGAAGAAATTTGATGTTCGTGCAGATACCGGGTGGTGTCTGCGAGCCCTAGAAATGCTGAAAGCATGCTGAAAGAATTTTAACTTGTTGTAAAAATAATTTGAAAAAATGATTTCATAAGCAAGATTGTTGGGAAATAGAGCAATAGAATTACTTGCCTGAGAGCTTGTGTGGAGTCTTTTTTTGTCAGTTTTAAACGCTTCATCAGGAAAAATATGGGCGTACCTTTTGAGGCTCGTATGTTGGTTTCAGTCATACTAAAAATGCTGCAACCCCAATATTGATGGTTACGCTACTTACTGGACTACCAGGCATTGTGTATAACGACTGCCAATCTCCATCAAAAAGTTCCTTTGTTTCCATGGAAACGGTATTCAAAATGGTATAGTGTTACCCTATAGTCATCATTTTTGGTGTTAAAATCACCAAAGCTTTGATAACCGGTAAAAAATAAGGTATACTGCTGTCGTATCATGGTGTTTTGTTTCAGTTAGTAATCATATATTCATTCTTTTTGTCTCAAAATCACCCAGCTTGGGGGTGTAATAATTGGGGGTAAGAAATTGTGTTTTGATGGTGTCTCGTTACCCATATTGATGCTACTATCGCTTTTCTTGAATAGGAAATCATCCAGCTGGGGGGCTGAAAAAATTGGGGTTAAGGAATTATGTTATGATGGAAAATTGAATAGGCTTGCTAATGTGTTTTGCAAATTTAAAACCGCTCCGACTAAATGGAGACTGGCGAAATGTAGAGTCTATATAAGATTGAATGCATGGTGTACTGTACTTTTGATTGTTCAGGACTTAATTTAGATGAAAATGAACTGAAGCAGATCCCGGGGGTACTCAAATTTCATTTGGGCACGGATGCGCGGCCGGGGTTGTCTACCACCACCCGTTTTGTTAACCCAAAGGAAGCGAAAAAAATGCTACCCATTTGTAAACCACTTTGACTTAAACAACCGATCTTGACCGTTCAATACATTTTTACAATGTAAATTGCACTTTAATAACCAAATTTGACAACCGATAGGTAAACCAAGGGAAAAATTGGTCAAAAAATTGTAATTTTTGAAAAATGCAACCATTATGTAAACAATTTTTCCCATTTTTGATGGGCCTTTGGTAAACCTGGGAGGTAAAAAATGTAACCGTTCTTGGCCGTGCGTCCATATTCCCACCTTTCCACTAAGTATAACCCCAGGCCCCGACTGATAAGAACTACTAAGCAAAGTATTTTGTTACCTTGTTGATTTTATTTTTGTGTCAGAGTTTATTTTGGTGTCAAAATCATAGGCTGATATTCCTAAATTACTTTCTTAGCATGATAGCTGAAATGAACATAAGGCAAGTTAATATTCAGATGGGGGGGGGGGGGCATTTAGGGCGGTCACATATTTTCACTCATTTACAATCACATTTGATTTAAATAAGTAAACACAAAGATTTCAAACCAAACAGTTTATTTACTTCACATTATACATACTACTATTCTTCAAAAAATAGAAAACGTTGGGAGTTCAATATCAAACTCAACTGTAAATATGACTGCGAGATGATTCTCCATTGATTTGATTGTGGTACATGATTTTGCCAATCCCCCAGTTTCTATACTGCATGATTTTGCTCCAAGTGCCCATAATACTGTATTTTTCCCCTCCATGTTTGTCAAAAATTATAGAGTTTGTTTTTTGTAACAGCTCCATGAACACTCATTTTGGATGATGATAATACTGAACAATGAACTTTGCTGTTGCTTTTGGTCCAGATGCTAAATATAGCACTGTTGAATTTTGATATCCACAAGTCGTGATGAAACAAAAGCATGAAAGTTTGCCCAGGATTAAGTTACTATTTAACACGTTTTTGTAACGTCCCAGTTTTGCAGAGTCCACAGCTAAGTCACAGATAAACTAAACAGTGAGGGAGGAAACTGGGATTCTCCCTGTGCAATTGAATACGCTATAGAATAAGAACATCCCAACTCCATAGCTGCCTTCTGTTAATCATAATTATAAAATATAAATGCATACAAATTTCTGAAAATGCTTTCTCATCACTAAAATAGCATTTCCATGTCAATATCCTAATCATAGTGTCATATTTGACCTTGTAGTTTACTTTTTTAGACATTGTTAGATAATTGTTAAAGTACATAATTGCTATATTAAACAGTCATAATAAGAACATCCCAACTCCATGAGCTCCTCTCTGCAACTATATGCTAGGAAAATTATCTATCAATGTCTAACAAAGCCAACTACAAGGTCAAATGTGAGGCTATGATTGGGATAAAGACATGAAAATGCTTTCTAGTGATTTGAAAGCATTTTCCGAGATTTATATGCATTTATATTTTACATAACTTGACAGAAGGCAGCCCATGGAGTTGGGATGTTCTTATTCTAGCGTATTCAATTACTTGTGAGTATTAGGTGGAAGGGCTACATGTCTAGCAAACAAGATTTGCTGGATGATATTCTTCATGGGGGGAAGGGGCGATGCGAGGGATGAGGGGGTACTTACATATATTATGGGGGCAGTGGTGGTGCCCGGGCAGTGCTGCTCCTGTGAGATGTGCTGCTGAAGATCTGAAACCCTGAACAATTTGTAAGGTTATTGCTAGGCTAAATATGGACAGTGGTGCTGCCCGGGCAGTGCTGCTCCTGTGAGATATGCTGCTGAAGATCTGAAACCCTGAACAATTTGTACAGTTATTGTTAGGCTAAATATAGCTAATTAATGATTTACTTTTTTAAAAACTTGTAAACTCCAGACCCATATGTAAGCATTTGTTGGCTTCAAAATGTCCATTTTAGACTTAATTTCGGCAAGTTTATATGTATGAGCATGAGAATGTAACCAGTGCTTTTTCCATTCTGTCCACAGACAACCGACGATGATTTTACACATGGGTCCTTTTTCTGTAACAACATCTCTGAAAATAGGTCAGTTTTCCATGATATCTTGATAAACACAAAAATCAAGAAAAACTGTCAAAAAATGTCTTCAAAATTTTCTTGGAAATAAATGGGTACCTTTTTCAGCAAAATATTACCCTAATTCAGAAATAAATGAGAATTTTGAGGCTTGAGAGGCACACTCCTGTCAAATCAATTTTAATACCTCCCCTCCCACGACGAGTTCTCTATATCTCATCCTCCTGGGACTGATATTGGGTCGTGCTTTTTCCCATACCGGGCTGTGTACATTTTGAATTTATTCTTACATGTGCTTTTAAATAAAATTTGTTAATTAATCATGTTGGTATGATTATCTTGTCCATTCCTAAGAGAATTTATATTGGAAATATATTTCTTTGTTATACTCACAATGCCCAGCGTTACAAGTCTCATGTGGCTTAAAAACGGGCCAAAGCTCCTGAACAAACGTGTAAAAAACGTGTCCAGTTTGCCTTCAGTTTAATAACCTTGTCTGACTGACACTATATAGATGCAAAAAACATCAAATCAATACTGCTGCTCAAAGTGTGGTATTTGCCAGACTTTTTGGATGGAGCCCAGGAGTGGGGATGGGCATGGGCGGTGGGTGGTGGGAAGGTGTGTAAGTTGGTATTACAAATCGGGTAACCACCCTCATGCCAAGAATGTGAGACCTGCACAGGTCTTGAGACTTGCAATTTAGGGTATCAAAATAGACCTGGTCACTGCGGGTCTTACATACTGTATCAAATTAAGCTTTTCAGTCTCTGATAGAAAGATTTGAAAGATAAACCAATATGACCACACAGGGAAAAAAATTAGTCGGTATTTTTGAATCATAAAAGGTACACAGTCCTGCCGAATAATCAAATGAACTTGTGTTCAGGGTTTGTCCATGTGGTAGCATAAAATTAGTCAAAAAATAATACCAAAATCATTTGAAATTTATGCACAAAATATAGAAATACCCAGTGATTTGTTCTTAATCAATCCTACTACAAGGGATATGTTATGGATCTCGCAACAGAGTCTGATTCCATACTTTATACTTCAAGGTTTATATTTAAATCTACTTGAATATAAATGTACCGCCAAGGAGAAACTACATTGTCTACTTTACGTAGTGTAGCTATGGTAGGTACAACTTTACGTGGTGGGACTGGGACAGTGAGGCGAGTGCAGATTGTAAATAATACGCATTTGCACGCATTTGATGTGCGCTCTCACAGGGTAGCTGAAGTTGTGGGTGCTCTCACCAACAAAAATTAATGCTCAGTATTCACAATTCAAAGCACCATCTATGACCGGGGTCAGACGAACGACGAGGTCGCATTTACTACAATAAATTTTGCTCTCATAATACGTCTGACCCGTATTTATTACAATAGGGTCGTCGTCGCATTAAAAAAAATGAACGATGAAAATTTCCGTCGTTGAGATGGATTTATTGTAATAAAGTTGAAAGTAATGCGGTAAAAAACCCGTGTGACCCCACCTCGTAATTAATTACGACATTGCATTACTATAGCTTGTATGCTGAAAATGATATGCTAATCCCATCTCGTAATTAATTACGACATTGTATTTATTGTAGTAAATGCGAGGTTGTAGTAAGTGTGACCGCATGTCGTAATTAATTACGACAATAAATTTATTGTAATAAATGCAATGTCGTCGTTCGTCTGACCCTGGCCTAGCATCTATAGTTTCCTCATTATAACCTAAAATTTGCACTGCATCATGTAAAAGGTCAACATATATTCCTTGCACAATATAAATGTTACACATGACCATGTTTTTCAATATTCAAAACTTGAATGTAACAAATTCACAGCCAGATACGCAGTAAAATAGATATATAATATTCAGTACTGATTGATTTACTTTATTGTAAGGGGCATAAAATTTGATTCTCAGGGGGCATGGAAGTTTTTTGAAAAAAAATCTTGAACCAACAACAAAAATTAAAAAAACTTTAACCAACTACTTAAGAACAAAGGAAATCATAAAAATGCAATTTAAAAAAAAAAATTGCCACCTTTGACCCAAAGACAAAAAGAAAAAAAAAACTTTACCCAACTACTTAAGGACAAAGAAAATAATATAAATGCAATAAAAAATCTCGCCGACTTAAGCGAAAAACAAAAACTTGACTTAACCCCAACTTCCATGCCCCCTTAAGAATCAACTGGTGTGCCCTAACTATATTGTATAATACTTTGATTACCCGTTTTAAACATAAAATCTTATCCTTGCGTGTAGGTTATGCCCATTCATGAAGTCATGTATTGTGAATAAAGTCAATTGCATACAATTTTTAATGATACAACTTAGGTTTAACCCTTTGAACTCTGGCCTCAAACACAATATTACCATTAAATTTACTTTGATTTTGATTTCCCTTGCTTTACCTTTTCATTTTACAGTAGTCTGATTTTTTCCAATAACCAGCATTCATAAAAAAGAGTACTTTTTATGTCGACCAACATATTCGACATTTACGTTGTAGTCTATGGGCGAAGCCACATTTCTTTCAAAGTCTGATCAAATTTACTAAAATATAAGGAATTGATCACATTTGCCAAGTAAACAAGAGCAAACTGACCCATCAACCATGGGTTCAAAGCTTCATTGATGTCTTCCGATATAAACAAGACCACTGAAAATTGTAACTACCCATGCCTGTTGAAAGACGATGATCATCAAGTTTCTGACACGTGACCTAAAAGCCGGTAAACTGGCTTATCGGGTATACGGTACATGTATACTTTAAAATCTCAATATAGTGCACCTTTTCCCAGTTGCCATTTTGTCCCCTATTTTTATATGGTTTATAAGATAAGAAATTGATTGTCTGTGTCTGATATATAACGAATGTAACTTTCATTTTAGCATCTGATTAGTGATGTAGACCTCTTGGTATTGTGGTAAGGAACATGTTTAGGAGCAAAACATGAGGTGCACTATATCGAGATTTTAAAGTATGTGAGCCGGTATACCGGCTCGTCAGGTTCAAAGGGTTACGGCTCAAAAGAAGAAAACGCCTGCCTTTTCTCATCCTCCATGACCTCCTCTGGTTATAGGCTGTTGAAAACTGTTACGTGCTTTGTTTACCAGTGCATCTCATCATTCCTTCGATATTTTAACTAAAAACATTACTATATTACATTTTCTAAGAAATTCTACAATATACTTTTCTAATGACAATTTTGACGTAACACTTACAAAGTTATCCCTCATAAATATTAAAACTGTAAATTTAACCTTTTCCCTTGGGGTCATAACTATCCCCCGTTTACCCTATCATTCTCAAAGCACATCTGTTGATTAATCATTGTATTATCCATGCATCTACAAACCTCTGTATAATTTAGTTCATCTTTGCAACTGTAAAATGAAATAAATGGGACCAAACCCAGGAGGGGGTATACTCTGATGAATATCATTTAGACGATATTTTTACAACAAATCCTTAAATGTTTTGACCACCTTTGCCCTAAATTGTGAAGACGATAATAATCTTAATTTGAAATTACCTTAAATCTATATGAATGCTTCTGCACTACTTGTTTTTCCTGACTCTAGATAAATGATGTGGTTCCATTTTTGACCAAAAATGGGCCAGGATTTGGTTTAAAAAAAAGAAATGATGACCAAAATGTATTTGGGCTTAAAATAATAATTAAATTACTCTAATCGATCATAAATCAAAATTGTTGTACCAATTTAGACATGCTCTTTACACTCTCTTACCCAAGTCAATCTAAATCTAATACTTCCCAAGTCCCCCACTCAACCCCTAACCAAGGATCAAAGTTTATTGGAATATCACTCCTCAAATTGCTTTGAAAATTGTATTACATATTCTGATTCAATATGTTTATATAAGGAAAGGGCAGTAAGGTTTAATTTTACAACAGAAAGTGCATTGTAACAGGGTAACAGTGAAAATACAAACTTTGTAATTCTGTCCCTTCAGTAGGTTTGAACAAAATTGCTGAGCCTATTTCTATTCTGGAATGATCATGGCAAAATTTCTATATGCATTAGGCTGAAAACATAGAAGGCCTTCTATATGCGTTAGGCTGAAAACATAGTCGGCCTCCAAACAAACTTTTCGTTACCAAACATGTGGTCGTGACATCACCAAATATTTGCCATCGAACTATAAGTATGAACCGGTAACAAACATTTGGTGCAATGTATTTGGCAATTCAATACATGTGCAATCTAGTGCGTAATTTTATTTGGTCTCAACTCGGTGTTGAAGTTATTTTATTTGGAGTGACTGGTCATTTTGTCGTCACGAACAAATGTTTGGTTGGGAAAATTTTGTTTGGAGGCCGACTTTAGGGTGTTTAAATATGGAATGTCAAGTAAAACACAGAGGGTTATATATAGAACACATCTGTTTCATTATCCACAGCAAAAATAAGGCTAAATATGACCAATGCCCCTTTAAATTAGAGTAGATTGTATCATTGGTGTCATTTCATTTTGAAGTGTGTGTGGGGGGGGGGGGGTCCAGAGGCAAATAAATCGTTTGTATTCAAAACAGTGGGGGGCACCTTATATTGTGTCCCCCACCCTTCAAAATGTGGGGGGACGTGTCCCCCTGTCCCCCCTGAAATGACACCCATGATTGTATAACAAAACATCAAGGCTACACTTTGCTTGCTTCTAACATATTCATAAACCAGTCCAAAATTAAGTACTCTAAGGACAGTTATCTCCTAATGTTTCAAAAACCAGGTTGTGTTAGGACAAATTAGCTCTAACCAGGCCCTTAGCTGAGATTTTTTTCAGGGGGTGCAAGACTTTCAAGAAGTGGACCATTTGGAGCTAAACAAATCTGTTTGGGTCGACTCTTAGCTGATTTCAGTGGTTTTGAAAACTTGACAAGTAAAAAGGGAAAAAAAAGACATTTTTTCAGTAGTTTGTATAATATTTTATCAGAAAAAACAACCTTTATACAGGTGTCTTGAAAAATTGACAACATGCAATTCAATTTTTTTGTCACATATGCCTCCTTACCATCTATTATATTACGCTGACTTCTTTTAACAAATTGCTACAAATCATATCGGTTGAAAACTGTGATCTAAATCTCAAAAGCAGTTAAGGAAATTCAGCATTGCACAGCAGAGGGCAGTGTTTCAAATTCACAGCAGAGTTCACAAGACTTAAGTAAACCAGATTGCATCACTGACATCTTTTTTGCATGTTAGTTATTTGTGCATTTACAAACACAATTAAAGCAACAACAACAGCAACAACAGCAGGCTCTCATTCCAGTGAAACTAAACCTTTTCTGATTTCAAGCAAAAAATCAGCTTTTTTATTCGACCATATGAGCAGTTTTTTCAGTCATACGTTTGTTACTCGGTACGTGAGAAGTATTTCCCAA
>JXSR01S015924.1:0-10828 GCA_000969725.1 Ophiothrix spiculata
ATTACTATAGTCCGTACCCAATTGTGAAGCCTTTTTGGTCAATTACATTTGTAAGGGGTAGGAATTGAGTCATAGAACCAGAGCACAACCGTTTGAACATACGCAAGTATTGTCAGTATAATAATACAGCAAGAAAATTTAGTCCCTCACAAGAGAGTCAAAATGAAATTACACAATGGAGTTGATCTCCAGCGGATTTAGGTTTTACAAATTTGTTTTACATGATCTGAAAAAAAAATCTCAACTTTTTGTTGGATTTTCAGTTTTACATGGTGGACAATGACGTATTAGTTTTGTATCGAAATCTTGTCCACCCTCCTCTGTATTTGTAGAAATTGTGTTTATTCTTTTCCAAAAATGGGATGAAGGAATATCATGCTCACTGCGAATTATATTGCCTTCTTCTCATGGCAAACTATCACAAATGTTGCATGAGAGTTTCTAATTTATATTGTAACTCTCAAAATACTGGTGCAAACGGTTGGTTAAAACATTTTACCCGACATAAGTTTACTTTTCATCAAATATTGGCTATTAATCTTTACCAATGTTGGAAAAATTCGAGTAAAGTTTACTATCATGGTTAAAATTTCGTCTATACATTGGTAAAATATGCTAGCCAACCATTGGACTGTTCACCAGGAAAACAGCTATTGCTTAATGAGTATAGCTTTTACCAAAGTTGGATAAAATATGCCCAAATTGGTTAAAGTATATCCTTTCAACCAATTGGCAAATTATTGGTGGTTCCATGTGAACAGCTAGATGGTTGGTAAACATATTTTCCATTCCATGTTGATCTTTTTTACCAATGTAGGTAAAAGTTTACTCCAATTTCCCCAACATTGATTAAAATGTAACCAATATAACTTATGTTGGGTAAAATATTTTACCCAACCAATTTTTTTTAAAACGTTTCAAAATGTTTTCATAATATATTAATGCAGCTCGGATCATCTGCATGATCTTGTTTAGATTTTGCACAAATCTTAAAAGGAATAATAAGATTCTACATTTACAAATATGCTAGCATCAAAAACGGAAACATCAAAATACTCTATAAGCTTTATACCATAGGGAATGGTCTCCTCTATCACTTGATACCAAAATCATGAAAATCGGCCAAGGCGTTACTTAATTATGACGTCATAAGTACTTCTGAGTCGGAAAAATTGCGATTTGGGGCAAAAATGGCCACCAGATCGAAATGTTGCTGTAAAATTTCTAAAAATCGGAATTTTGCCGGGTTTTTTTTGTTTTTTTTTTGCTTATAAAGAAAGGAAATGGTGTTTCTATATGTTCTGTAAGTATTATAATTAGGTGAATACCATGTAGATTTTTCAAAATGGCGACTTAAAATTTTCTCAAGGTGGCAACCACCCCCTACCTTCCGACTTTGACGAGGTACCATGACCCCCTTGAAGGTGGTACCTATGAATTTATTGATGAATGACCGCAAATGACGAATTACAAGTACCCAAAACCCTAGGTCATATTCGTTTGCGTTTTTATGCGACAGGGAATCATCCGTTATGGGGTGGGCCTTCAATACCTTTTACTTTTAAAATTTGGTCAGTAAACCATGTTTGCTGATACTTTTATCAGTGACAAAGGTGTAATACTCAAACCAGGACCTTCAATTCCAATCTCCTTAGATACTCATCCACCTCAACAATAATTATATAATTACATCAATATTAATTCCGCATTTCAAACAAATAAAACCAAAAAACCAAAGGTTCTCTGATGAGGTTTATAATCAAATTTACTATGTAATGATGCCCAGCTTTGGGCTCTTGATGGCGATAATATGGTAACGTTCCATTATAACATCAAGCAATTAAGATTCAAGAAGCGAGAGAGCTTTCGGGTTTTTTTGATCCGATTATAAAGCATCATCGTCAATTGTAATATTTACCAAACGATGAGTTTTCTAACATGTTACAACTCATTCCTAAGTTTGCATGATTATCTACGGTCAAAAAGAAGTAAATAACGCTACATCTTTGTCCCAACTACGGCAAATTTTATATGTATCATGAATTCTTTAAGACAATTTGAAAATTATCTTATCTTTGTCCCCACTTCTTTCTGTGTTACACTGCAAAAATACATAACGAATGACGATTTAAGTGGTAATGAATCATTACAAATCTCGAGTAAATAAGTTATATTATTTGCAAGAAGAGTATTTTGTTCGGCTGTTTCTGTCAAGCAAGTCGACACATGCGTTCTCATTTTATTGGCAATTTGCAAACTTTCTTTAAAAGAACTTAAAGGTAAATAAAACGAAACAAAAATGTAATGTATCCAAACAAGTTTGGATTTGAGAATTATGAAATCTCTGCATACAACAAATGTGTTTTGAGAAGCAGTTGCTTTAAAGCAATACATATATGAAGAGTTAAAAATGAAGCGCTCCCTGTCTCCAGTGATTTTTTGATTTTTGTTTTAGCTTATTGTGTTTGTTTAACGTAGATATGGATACCCTCCGAAGGGTTTGGTTTAATTATGCCATGTTTTCACCACACTGTCATGACTGTAATCCAAGATATATTATATTAACCGTTATTCGTCTATGACTACAACTAAGTAGAAAAATGTGAATCTGAATTGATTTTTTAATCATGAAAAGAGAGCATTTATGGGGACTCGAACATGGCTTTTGGTGCAGTTTACTCGACTTGAGATCGTGAAGTGAAATATAAAACATACATTTCCATGCCGTATTTTTTGTGTGTTTAAATAGCAATTTCTACCTTGATGGAATCCTCAAATTACACATAAATTATATGAATGCTCATATTAGACGAATAAAATGTAGATATTAAATGAACTCGAAAATAGTGAATGATTTTCACTCTTAGGACAGAGTGCAATTCACTCTTTCACACTTAGAGAGTAAGCGTATGGTATCATGGTAATACGTTCATGTGCGGCTGAGAAGAAAAGTTTGTAACAGAAACTAGTCTTAATTTGTTTTGATCCCATTCTATACAAACGCACGTACACCTTCAAGGGGGTTCTTTTGTGCGTTGATAGGAACCTTTCAACATCATGATCATGTTGTTATTAAGTGCAGATTTACTACTGAATGTTGTAAAAGGAAGACAGTGCACAAGAACTGCATTAAGTCATTTAGATTCTCCTACAACGTAATCAATTCCCCCGGCCTTGTGCATCCTATTGTATGCACCTATTGTTCCGTACATTTACTCGCGGGCAAATTTAGGCGCGAACACAATACAAAAAAACGTAAATTAGTGCAGAGATGTAATTCCGATGCAAGCATCAAACGGAGCCGTATCGTCTGCAACCGACGATGTTTCAATTGCTCAAAATTTACACGCGGGAAAAAATAAATGAAGAAAATATTTTCCCATTTGTGTGTATTGTGTTTTATCAATAGATGTATCCATGGTTACGGTGTAGATTGAATAGAACGACTGAAATTACAAGGTTGCATTTGACCTAGTCTTTCTCTTCTATTCATCTAAGATTCCCAGCCTGTCAGACTGACAAAGTTCGCTTTATTCAAAAGATACAGCATGCTGCGAGCTATATTTCAGCAGTGAAGCTCTGATAGATTTTATTTATAGCAGACAGTAGGATGCCATGATCATGCACCATGTGAGCTAAATAAACTAGAAAATAATGTTCCCTTCGTAAAAATTATAATGAAAAAAGAAGGAAAATTCAAACGAGCAATCTTTGCTACCAAGTTTCTAAACTGTATGCACGATACGGATCAAAACACCATTTACTATACCGTGGTCATTTTGCAACAATAGCGTATACTTTCCAGCCGCAAATAGACCGTGAATAAGTATTTTTAAGATCAATCCACACTATTTTGAGTAATTCGTTCAGCTGTACATCAAATGTATATCTAAAAGAATCATAAGAGTTTCTTGATACCATGCAAGTCAGACAAGCTAGTTAATCGGACACTCATTAACTCATTCGGCATCATGATCTGCATCATTGGAGTATACGCAACTTTAATTACAGACACCCAAAAGTGAAACAAAGCTTGGTAATAATAATGCATCATTAAATTCTACCAACTAATGCCTTTTCTGTCGCCTTTTTCGTCATTGATCTTATTAAAAACAATAAACTATAAAGAATTTCTATTTTTACTTCCTAGAACCTTATCGTTGTCTGATCACGCAATACTACGTCCCACATTTCCAAGTATCAGTTTTGTTCCTTGTTAACGCAAATTATTACGCGGTCTGTATGATTGAATGTAAAACAAATGATTTATGTAAAGCGTAACGTAACCATGGTAACTAATTTGTATTGTAATAATTATATTAAACTACAAATTACATCGATGGTTCAATTAATCATTTCCAAGCCATAATGATAAAATGATGAATTATAGTAATTATTTTTAATAGTCATACACACATTTTATCAATTGATACGCATGTTGACATTTTGATGCACTTGTGAGTGTGCATACTAAAATGAGGGGTCAAAATAACACCACTGTTGATACATGATTATCACCTTTATCAATTAAGTTTTCTCTTCTTTTGTTTTTGTTTGGGGAAAGTCTCGGCGAACAAGTTGAATCTCTGAACTATTGAAACTTAAAACAAGAGAGGTTTGTATCGTGACGTCTGAACCGATTTCGTACACTCGGCCGCCATTTTGATGTCCGTCCTTTTTGCATGCATGTACTATCAACTTTCCGCTAATATGTTTCAGGAAAGGAGCATATTTGATCTATAATATTTTTCAGTTGAAATATGTTTCAGAAGCATGTTTTGACTGAGAATAGTCACGCGACCTAGCATGTTTGACTTATAAATATTCTCCACGGGCAGACATGAAGAAGAGAACAGAACGCTCCCGCAGAAATATAAGCTAATAACCCCTTCTTGAAAACTAAGTCATGCTCCTCTCTTAACCACAATTATAGTTCTGATCAGAATCAAATGGCCCTAGTTTATGTTGCTGGGAATAAGTCAGCACGGCCAGTTTGTTGACCGTTTTCTTCATTTCATTTCATACTATAGGACAAAGTTTTATAGCAGTGTCATTCCAAAAAGTGGGAAGCAGTAATAATTTTTTTATAATCTTTACCTTTTTCACTACTCAAAAGAGAATAAAACTATTCAAAATGTGAACACTTCCTTTTGCGCAACGTTTCTAAATGTGTTTGAAAGCATATAACATGACTAGAAGAATTATTACGGTACTTGATGTTTAGAAAATACAACATGATGTGTTTAGAATTTAAACATGTGTGGAACTATATCAAACGTGTTAAAACATGGTGCAAGGAATGGTGTTTGGAAAAGTGTTCGATTTTAACAAAGCAAATGGCAAAATTAATGTTCATGTAAAAGAAGAAAATATTAAGCCTCGATACGGTTGAAAAAATAATGCGCGGTCGACGTGGAAAACCCACACTATACCCCAGTGGGGCTCTCCACACGGGAGCATCAAATGCAGATGCATCTAGATGAATGTACATTTCCGAAGTGCAGATTGTGTTCACACGCGCGTCAATCTGACTTTACTGTCGTTGCGCGTATTGACGTTTGCTGAAGTCCAGTTTAATCTAGATGCATCTGGATGTGCGAAGTACAGATTGAATTGCCCGTGTGGAGAGCCCCAGTTTTTAGTAGCTTTTAGTGCAACACAGGGCGTTGTTTGTGTCAGGTATGTATTCAGCTGGATAAACTATAAAATTGTTTCTCTTTTCTTAAAACAATAAAAAAAATAAATAAATAAATTGCAAGATCAGACATAAAATTCACAACATGCTTCTGTGTGTATCATATCACTCATGCAGGACTATCATTTAATGTACATGAATGCATATCATTTTTGGTCATAAAGTTGAAGTTACAAATTCCATTTCTCTCTACATATTTTTACTCACATAACACTTACATTATTAAGTGAAATTTACACTCAATTACAGAAGCCATGTTCGTGTGTAATATAAAACTTGGATAACAATACAGTAGCATGCAAGTAATAAAAACCACCGTATACATTTTATTTGCCGTTGACATTGTCAATACACGACTTGCTAATAAAGGGAGAGAACAAACTCTCATCCTGGTGCTCCGTGTCAAATTGATATTTAAAGAGGCACTGACGTCATCTTATAAATTTTTCAATTCGATATACTTTGGCTTTAGAGCGGTAGCTATCATTCGTGTCGAACCTCATTAATACCATCATGAAATCCACACCACTTTGGCACAGGACTTGAGAGAATTCCATCAAGTCATGTTTTTCTTTTAAACATCGTACGCATAAGCGCAGATGATTTTTGTTTCCCGTGTTGTTGGCACCAAATTTGTCATTTAGAATTCGCAAAAACATATTTTGCAAACATAGTGATAACAAAATTCAGATATTATAGTTATGATTATGCTTATCTTTTTCTTTTCTTCCTTTTTTTTTAAGATCGTCAAGGCAAAAAAAGAGGTATGCTCAACTTGGCATCTGAATTTGGATATGGGTATAAATTGGTCACCTATACGTTTAGACGCATTATTTAGCTGATCGTGAAAAAAGAGCAGTCAAATTTCTACCCCACATGCAAGTTTTAAATATACCTGATACTTAAGATTATATTTAAAACAAGCAATCATTGGAAATTAGTAAGTTGTATCGCTTATATCGTGTTTCTAAAAACATAATAGAATGAGATTAACATTTATTTGAGGATCATCTGAAATAAATATATAAATTGATTATTGTCTTTCCTAGATCTTGCGTCTCTAATGCACCGTTGGTTTTAAAAGGCAATTATCAAATGAATCTAGAAAAAAATGCTACGTCATGAAACTCGTGTTTCTGTTTACCCGTAAAATACACAAATATCATAAAATTGTACATATCTGATGAGGCGGCGTGCGCTTCATAACAATTTCTATAAGACTCCGGTTATATATAGCTGATTGTTCTGTACTCGTGCATCATTTATACACATGTGAATGCTAACGAATGAATAACAATAAGTTCTTTTTAAATTTCCTTGCTATTGAAAATCCCAATATTGGAACTGCAGACAGGTTAAAAAACAGCGGTATTGTCTCCATGAACAATGTACATAAAAGAGAACAGAACGTCAACTAAAGAATAGAAGTATACATTCACTTTTGAAAATCAAAAGAATGACCAAATCCGCAACTATTATAGATAGGGCTTTTACATTATAGTTTAAAGAATAAAAGTGTCTGTACAGTAGAATATTACAGGCAGAAGCAAAATTGTCAGCAACGATAGTACTACTGTTTGGATTCAGCCATAATTTTCATACTATTTTTTTGGAATATATATTTTGGATTTAACCACTATAGGATAATTTTAATATAAAAATGTGGATTGATTTCAGGAATTTTGCAGAGGATTTTATCTTCAGCGGTATGCAGAATTATCAAGTATGTAAGTTACCTCAATTTAACCTTTTGACCTTTAAACCCATTTTAAAGGTTAAAATGCGACTTGATAAAACATGACCATGCCATGGGTAGTGTGTTTTGAATTCGATTTATTTTCCCGCCACTGTGTCATGGCGTTTCTGCACTATATAAGTGCAATAGGCAGACGGCTCCATTAAATGATTGAATACGTTTTCTTGTGGTGTATATTGGTTCAACAAGATGTGATATTCATAATAATTCTATTTTATGAGATATGTAAGTGATGATTTCAATACCATGTACTGTAATGGTCAGTTAAGTGAGTTTACGTTATGACCAAATTGTCGATCGCATATGTGGCGAATTAAAGGCATTGCTTAAATGTTCTTCATGTATCATGGCCAATACGGATCATCATGCATAAGTTGTTGATTTCTTTTAGTTAAGCAAAGGGAGAAAGTGGTGAAGAAACAAGACGATAGGGGGAAGGAGTCCGGGCAGTGGCGTGCGCAAATGGGGTGGGGGCTTTGGGGCAGTCACGAGAAAAGTCGGGGAAAAGAAAAGGGGCCCTCAGAGGTATTTTCCACTAACACGCTGATCAAAACCGGTTGAAATGTTTAAAAATTCGCTATCAATGTTATTACGTCATGTAATTTTATTTTGCTTGTCAATTTTCAAAACTACGCAAAAAATTGTTGGGTGTACCTTTTAGGCATCATTATAGTCGGGTGAACTTCGAATCTAGCCCCTGCGACACTGAGCCCGGGGGTGGGGCAGTCAAGTATAATGTTGCAGACATAGCGTGATCACAGTTTTCAAAACATCCCTAAAAGGGTGATTTTTTCCGAAGCCAAAATATACCCTTATCCTTTATACACACCCTAAATGGCCGTTTTTGCACTAGGATTTTAAAAAGTACCGTATTTCTTGAAAATGCCTGCTTTTGATAAACATGATAAAGGTGTCACCTGATTCACTCATCCGTCCTCTAAAACAACCCTAATTCACCTGCCGTCAGCGGAAAGAGGGTAATCAAGAAGGTATAAATGGAGGATCTATGAACAGGAGGAAGCGGAGGAGGGAGGGAGCGAGGAGGATATAATGGCAATAGGAAGCGGGGGGAGGGGGCGAGGAGGAGAAAGATCGCAAGGATCTGTGAAGAAACGAAGGAGGAGGACAACGAGGAAGAGTTCTCCAATCAATAATTGTCATAATATTTTCGTTATTTGGACAGGTTCCGATGGATTTGAAAAGCTTACCTTTGAAATAGTCATGGAAAATCTATCCAGTCTTAAATAGGTGATATCTGCATGGATCTTTTTGGAGAAAATCAATCGAGTAAAATTCTAGTACAAAAAATGTGTACTAGAATTGTACTTAAAGTGTACTCGAATGATGTTCCAAATGTGCACATTCCAATCTTGTACTAGAATTGTACTTAAAGTGTACTCGAATGATGTTCCAAATGTGCACATTCCAATCTTGTACTAGAATTGTACTCGATTTGAATTAGAATTGTAATCGATTTCTACCACGGATCCCACCCCCTTCCCCTTGTCATTATAAATAGCTATCCTCTTCGTCATGCGTCGTCGAGATCAGCATTTTGGCATGTCAGAATAATTTAAGCAATTTCTCCTCCTCTTCTTTATCTTCCTTCTCCTCCTCATCCTCCACCCGCTTTCTCTCCTCCCTCCTTTCCTTGTCTCCTTCTTCCCTCCCTCTTCATCCTCCCTCTGTCTACTTCTCCTCAATTTATTCTTCCCCTTTCCATTATTACTAATCACATATCTAAAGCCACAATTCCCCCTCGAGTATCTATCACTTGTTTTCAACTTATAAACCTAATGAACCACGCAGGAATCACTCTAAATTGAGAGTCACTATCAATAATGGTCTAGTGATGCACGTCTAATAACATCAAGTGTTCGCCTCACTGGAACTATCTCACCAAAATTGACAAATTCCAGCGACAGTTTCTCTACTAAATAGACGTATAACTCAATTAGCCAACAACAGTAACCTATTACACGGTGGCATATCATCACTAGTTTTTACTTTTTGATTTTGATATGATTCGATGAAATGTTTAATGACACTTAAAATAATGACAAATATAGATAAAATAATTCTCATGTTAAGAACAAGGTAGTTGTTTTTATTTCAGAAAATGTATTGTTCATGAATTACATTTTGTATCTCATATCTTTTTGAAAATTGTTAATACCACTTCGTCGACAATTTACACCATAAAGTGCAAAAGTGAAAGTCCAACCGAAGATGATTTTCCAACACCCATAGTGGACATTTTCCAATCCTTAGTTTTAATCGGGCGGACCCACATACCGACTCCCCATTAAAAGATATTGAAACTCATGCTGGTGTGAAAGGAATCTTAGTCCCCCTGAAATGGTAGTCCGCCTTCCATAGACCATAACGGAGTAAAGCGTGAAACTAATATAATTGCGCGAGAGGTTTTAGCCTTTACTTTACTGTCCTACTACACCTGATCTAAATCGAGAGGAGCTATTAAGCAGCTTGATCGAGAGGAGTGCATGCAAGTTTTTATCTTGCTCAACTTATCTTCACCATTTAACGTTCAGTGTAAGAAAATTGAGCGATTTTTGGGTGAAAAACCACAAACAAACACCGTTGGGTGCACATCCCTACCCAAATGTTAAGCCATATTTTTACGTCTTCCAAAATCTGTAAAATATTCCAACCAAATCTATTTTCTTTGCGATGCGCACAATATTTGAGACACTGCGGTATTAAAGGCTACATTCTTCGTAGGGATTAGCAAATATATCTCACGGAATTTGAACCAGGGTCCAGGTATGGGGGAAAATGGTTACACATTCAAAAAGAAACTTGATCGTTAGCGTCTACTATAAAAATGGAGCAATTACACTTTGCAATAATTATGATATTCTAGAGGCTTATCAAATGTCAATACCATAGCATGATTACTTTTTGATTCAAGCATGCTCGGGTATATAAGTAACCTTTTCTCTTAAGGCCCAAAAGTACTTAAAAAGGAGGAATGTAGATCTAGCCAAGAAACTGTAAATAACCTTTGTTAAGCATCTTCCCATGCACCCCGGCGACCTTTCTCCTCATCCTGTCATGGCTGCTTAGATTTCCAATAGGGTGTTTCTTTCCCTCCTTGAAACAGACTAACTGCTTCAAAATAGGAGCTGAACTGCTAGTCATGTCGACAAATTATCATCATTGCAATGTTTTTTGTTTTGCTGTTATTAAAAGCATCGATGTATTTAATATATTGAAAAGGGTATGTTATCTATATTATAACATAGAAATATTTATAGAACTCGTAAATTTAAATTTTATACTTTTTTCGCTTAATTTTGTACATAAAATATTTTCAAAGATTTTAAAGGCTTAGGTCATGCATAAACTTGTAAACA
>JXSR01S015924.1:15158-26587 GCA_000969725.1 Ophiothrix spiculata
AACCAAAAGTTGCTTAATTCTTCTCAGTTCGAGTAACATGAAAGGGGTGTATTTTTCTTCTTCTTCTTCTTCTTCCTTTTTTCTTCTTTTTCTTCTTCTTCTTCTATTTCTTCTTCTTCTTCTCCTTCTTCTCCTCATTCCTCTCTTCACCTCGTCCCCTTCCTCCTCCTCCTCCGTCTATTCCTTGTCGTCCTCATGTTTCATCTTCGTCCTCTTCATCATCCTTAATCTAACCCTGCTCCATATATTCTTCCATCTCATCTTCACTATTCTCGTCTTCCTTGGTACGTTATATATCCTTGACACATACTCGACAGAATTTAACTAAGAGTAAGAATTTACCAACTTTGACTTGACGGAAACTGGAATTCCTGGTCTGATGAGCATCCTTGACCTTGACAAAGAAAACGTCATAAATAAACAGAGTAAAGAAAGAGATGTGTGATTCTTCTCAAATTGAAGTTAGTTTTTATCAATTAAGCTTCAATTTTTGTCGGATGTGCAAGTTTATATAGTTACAACCGCGTAGATGTTTTTGTTTATATAGTGAAGATGAGGCTATGTCAGTTTGGCTCTTAAGAACGGAAATTGTTGCAAGAGTTTCATTCGCGTTCTTGTGTAAAATATAGTAGAAAGAACTGAAGGCAAAGAAGAGCTGATATTCATATATCATGCATTATTATATAAACCAAGTGATACATACATGTAGATCAAAGTTATTTCAAAATTGTTATTAAAATTAGACAGAATGACTTGATAAATTTATTCTGTCTAAAAGTGCACAAAAATATGTTCAAGAAAGAAAAAAAATATATATAATAAATGAAACAAACACACAATTTCAATGCAACTCTCTTTTCAAAGATGCTTTTTAACAAGCATGGGCATTTCTTTTATTAACCGATGATAGATTAGATTAGTTGGAGAGCCGTAGAGCCAATACTACGTTAATACACCTTTCTATAGTTCTTGTCTTCTCTGATATGTCGAAAATCTTCTCAGATACGACATAATCTTCAAATGACCTAGTTTTTTTGTAGCAATTAACTTTGACCCATCTTCAAAGCATCTACAGTAATTTTTCACCTAATTTTCCATCAAGAAAATTGATTTCCACTAAAAGGAGCACATTTTCCAAACACCTATTTATTATTATAAAAAAATAGACACAGTTATTGTTCCCCTCATTTCTATGATTCACATTCAGGGTAGACCAGGATGGTGATATACATTATATTTGAAATTTGTCACTCCACATACAACATGTCAATGTCACTTGGCACAATTTTAAGCATGAACACAAAGAACAATAAGATGATATATTCTTGTCATGTCAAAGGTAGAATACTATGAAGAAAAGAACAAAACAAAAGACGAGGAACATGCGTGGTAGAAAGAACTAATGAACCTAAAAAATACATTTGTCTGCGATTTTATAAATACTACTATCAAACAAACTGCATTGATGTACTGTGTATGTTGATTTTACTTTGATGAAAAAATGTACAGATTAATATTGTCGAAATAAAACCCCACACTGTTCAAAAGCAATCGCTCAAGTTTAACCCTAATGAGATTGTACTACGAACGTAAAAAGTAATGACGTCATTTGATTTTTTTCTACCAAAACGTGTCAATTAATATTTTTGATTTTTTTTTTTTTTTCGGTTTTGTGTGTGTACTTTTTTGTTTACTCATCTCAAGCGTTGTATTATTTTGAAACGAGTTTATAAAGTAATCTTAATAGAAGGAAAGATGAAAAATAATTGAAATTTTAACAAGTGTTTAGGTGCACGATATTACATATACAACATGTCAATGTCACTTAGCATAATTTGAAGCATGGTCACAAAGAACAATAAGCATGATAAGATGATACATTCTTGTCATGTCAAAGGTAGAATACTATAAAGAAAAGACCAACACAAAAGACAAGGAACACGCGTGTCAAAAATAACTAAAGAAACTATCACATCGTAGCTTAACCCGAGGAATTCTGGTACGAAATTGAAAGGAATCTTCGCGTGTCAGATTGACTACGACACAATACATAGTCATGAATTTTTAACGGGTGTTGCTGGGTTTTTGCTCGCGGTCGTGTCTTGTCTTTTGTTCAAGGGTTAGAAGATACAATACAAACAATGTGAATGTCACGAGGGACTTATAAGATACTTAGTAGGCTCCTATTGGAAACGTGTGTTGTACTGTCGACTTGTATTTAAGGTATATGTGTTCCGCGGCAACACAACAATACGCGTGTAGGACTAGACTACTTTTAAAATCCAACTACGCGGATAAAATTGTATTTGAGAAAAATCTTTGTAAATCCGATCCATTACGTATCCCGAGAGAGGGGGTTTAATAGTAGAGATTGCTTAACATGCTAAAATACTGCCTAGATTTATATTATTTATTTAAATGTCCGCGTTTTTTGTTTTAAGAAGGTTTTATGGTAAAGTGTTTTGGGGCAAGTACATAAATAATGTGTTAAGTACGCAAAGATGAAATATTATAGAGACAATTGATTTCCATATCCCGTCATTACTTGCTTGAAGACAATATTAAGATACTTCAAGGAAAAATAAATGCGGTACAAGTATTTAAAAACATTTGTTATATGTTTCTTTTCTCTTTCTCTTTCACCTTCGGCATTAAATAACTGCACTCTTAAAACGATCTTACTCTTGTTGAGTAAAAACTTACTCAAAGGTCACAGCTCATTTTGTCGAGTAAAATCTTACTCAACGTTGGATAAACTTTACTCAACGTTGGGTAAACTTTGCTCAACGTTGAGTAAGATGTGCTCAACATTGAGTAATATTGACTTAACCGAGTAAGATTTTACTCAATGTTGAGTAAGATTTTTCTCAACAATGAGCTGTGACCTTTTTACTCAACAAAGAGTAAAATAATTTTTAGAGTGTATCAATATATGTACGGTATGACTATTCATTGTATCGTAAATTTAATTCATACTTGATGTTATTTCTCCCACAATACACGATTAACACCATAGTCATGTTTTTAAAGAGGAGTTTGTTGCAATTTTATCATTACTATTATTAAAATTGCGTTGTTGAACCCTATAATGTTGATTTTACGTTGATAAAGAAAAATATTATAGACAAATATTGCCGATGTGTAATACTGTTCAAAAAGAATCGCTCAAATGTAACCCTTATGAGATTGTACTACGAACGTAAAAAGTAATGACGTCATTTGATTTTTTTACCAAAACGTGTCGACAATTAATGATTTTGATTTTTTTTTTGTGAGTGAACATGTTTGTGTGAAAGCGTTGTATTAAATTTTAAAACGAGTTTATAAAGTAATCTTAATAGAAGGAAAGATGAAAAATAATTGAAATTTTAACAAAGTGTTCAGGTGCAAGATATTATATAATTATACAACATGTCAATGTTACTTAACATAATTTGAAGCATGATCACAAAGAACAATAGGCATGATAAGATGATACATTCTTGTCATGTCGAAGGTAGAATACTATAAAGAAAAGAACAAAACAAAAGAAAAGGAACACGAGTGTCAGAAAGAACTAAAGAACCTATCACACCGTAGTTTAACCCGAGGAATTCTGGTACGAAATTAGAAGGAATCTTCGCGTGTCAGATTGACTTCGACACAATACATACTCATGAATTTTTAACGGGTGTTGCTGGGTTTTGGCTCGCGGTCGTGTCTTGTCTATTGTTCAAGGGTTGGATGTTACAATACAAACAATGTGAATGTCACGAGGGACTTATAAGATACTTAGTAGGATCCTATTGGAAACGTGTGTTGTACTGTCAACTTGTATTTAAGGTATCTGTGTTCAACGGCAACACATGCTTAGTAAAACTGAAGGACTAGACATTTTAATTTAACCACGCAGATAGAATTTTATTTCAGAAAAATCCTTGAAAATCCGATCCATTACGCATCCCAGGAGACACGGATTGCTAAAACTCTACCTAGATTTGTATTATTTATTTAAATGCCCGTTGTTTTTTTTTGTTTTAAGCAGCTTTTATGATCAAAATACACTTTAGGCGGTGAATATTGTGTTAAGTATACTTTAAGAGATGGAATATTACATACAAAAGACTTCAATTATAATTTACGTTCTGACAATTATATTCAAATTCTTCAAGAATGATAGTTCGCGATGTATGTATCTAACAAAGATATTTTCATCACCATGATCACTCTTTCTTCTTCTCTCCTCCTCTATACCTCCTTCTCTTCCTCCTAATTTATCTCTTCCCCTCCGTCTCATACTCTTACGCATCCCTCCCATTTTCCTTTTCGTCTTTATTTATTCTTTAAATTTCTAACTTAAACTAACAAATTCAATAATAGTGTTGTAAAAGTACTGAGTATTTTTTTTGTTTTCTCTTTGTTTTATTAACCAACAAAGTAATTAGCTGAATTGTTATATTAGCTCCTAGTGCATAATCAAACGTTAAGTTATTCTATTTTTAAAGAAAGTCACAGATTTCCCAAATATATGAGGATCACCTATTTTTTCAATGTTACTTTTTGAAAAAATTATCTGCAAAATTCTTCAATTTGTTAATTACAATTTAAAGAAACCACAGGATTCCAATATTAATCACAAACTGAAAACCAAAGCAATTACAATGATGAAAATGCCTGTATTTGTTTCTTCGAACTATTTATTGTATTCTGTGGTGCAATGCTTAATCAAAGAATAAGAATAAATTGGGCGTAAATCATGAGTTAGATACGGCTTTGTCTCTCTGTGATATTCCCTAGTGACATTGTTTTTCATTTATAATGTCGAGTGTTATGTATATAAACCAAAATGTGCTTGATTCTTCTCAGTTCGAGCACTGAAAACCTAAACTGGTCAGTATGACTAACTTTACGCTAGTCCAGATGGTACACATCTAGACTAGCTTTAAGTTAGTCAGTATTGCTGGACTAACAAGGATGACTAACTTAGCCTAGTTCAGCATGCTGGACTAGTCTCATTTTAGTTGCTTGAATAGTTTTAAGTTAGTCTGTTGACCAGCTTGACGTTAGTCCAGCAAGCTGGACTAGTTGAAGCTAGTCGCTTGACTAGTTATTGACTAGTTTTAAGTTAGTCAAGATGGTACACATCTTGACTAACATAACATTAGTCCAGCTTGATGGACTAATGTAACACTAGTCCAGCTGCCTTGACTAGCTTACTCAAACTAGCCGATCATACATATGAGTACCACCAAAATAGTCAGTCAGCTGCATATAAACTAATGTTATAATTCACGATACATCAGTAGTACATGATGGTGACATTTATGAGGTCAAACGATGGCATGGTGTTTCACATGTCTGTGCTGTCCACTATGTTGTCTTCAAAGACTCCACCTAACCACGCTCAGTCTGACTAACATAAGCTATTCAAGCCAGCTTGACCAACTTGAAGTTCGTCAAGCTCTTTTGTACCATCAAGGTAGTCAAGCTCTCAGTCTGGCAAACTCGTCAAGCAAAGTTTCGCACATTAGTCAAGCGGGCTTGACTAGTTTAATACTAGTCAAGCAGGCTTGACTAGTTTGAAATTTGGCTTGACCAACGTCAAACTAGTCAGGCAAGCTGGACTAACCTGCCTGACTATTTTAAAGTTAGTTAAGCAGCTGCTTGACTAAATTTTGTTTTCAGTGAGTAACATGAAAGGGATGTATTTCCTCCTCCTCCTTCTTCTTCTTCTTCTTCTTCTTCTTCTTCTTCTTCTTCTTCTTCTTCTTCTTTTTCTTCTCCTTCTCCTTCTCCTCCTCCTCCTCCTCTTTCTTCTTCTTCTTCTTTTGTCTTCTTCTCTTCATTCTTCTTCTTCTCCTCCCCTTCTTCCATCATCACCTCCTCCTCCCCATCTTAATAAAGAAGCCTATTCCTAGGTCGTTTTTGTGTTTAAGCCACATTATATATTTCTGGATTCTATTGTTTGTTTGGATGTTTGTTTGTTTGTTTTTTGTTGCTGCTGTTATTGTTGATGTTGTTGTTGGTAATGTTATTTTTTTTTATAGCTTTCTTGCTAATGCAGACGTCGAAAGCTATCAAATAAGTTCGTCACATTCTGCTTTAAACCTATCAAATGACAGGTGGACATAAATACAGCACCAAACTATAAGTTTGTCATGATAAAAGACCGCCACTTTAAGATTCATACTTGAGCCCAAAAGAAGACATCGGGACCTTCCCATCATGCCTTGCTTCCAACGGGAGGATTTATACAGGTTGTCATTAATGGTGTTAGTGATCTAGTGATGAAACATATCCAAAGAGTAAAATTGGGATGAAGTGTGCTAATTGTGCTATGATCCATCACTAACACCACAACCCGTACCAAAAATCATCATCACCATCATCATCATCATCATCATCTGGTAAGCCTAGCCGCCTCCTCCTTCTCTCCCTTCCTAATCGTTTTACTTTCTCTTTCACCACCTTCCTCTTCCTAACACCCCTGGAGAAAATCGAGTACAATTTTAGTACAAAAAATGTGCAGTGGAATTGTACTTAAAATGTACTTGAATGATATTCCAAATGTGCACATTCCAATATTGTACTAGAATTGCACTCGATTTGTATTAGAATTGTAATCGATTTCTACCAGGGATTTCCTCCCCCTTGTCATTATAGTCATCCTCTTCGGCACGCGTCGTCGAGATCAGCATTTTGGCAAGTCAGAATAATTTAAGCTCTTTCTCCTCCTCTTCTTTCTCTTCCTCTTCCTCATCCTCCTCCTCCACCCCGCCTTCTCTTCCCCCTCCTTTCCTTCTCTCCTTCTTCCCTCCCTCTTCATCCTCTCTCTTTCTACTTCTCCTCAATTTATTCTTCCACTTTCCATTATTACTAATCACATATCTAGAGCCACAATTCCCCCTCGAGTATCCATCACTTGTTTTCATCTTATAAACGTAATGAACCACGCAGGAATCACTCTAAATTGAGAGTCACTATCAATAATGGTCTGATGATGCACGTCTAATAACATCAAGTGTTCGCCTCACTGGAACTATCTCACAGAAATTGACAAATTCCAGCGACAGTTTCTCTACTAAATAGACGTATAACTCAATTAGCCAACAACAGTAACCTATTACACGGTGGCATATCATCACTAGTTTTTACTTTTTTGATTTTGATATGATTCGATGAAATGTTTAATGACACTTAGAATAAAGACAACTATACATAGAAATATTCTCATGTTAAGATTTGGTGAAGAACAAAGTAGTTGTTTTTATTTCAGAAAATGTATTGTTCAGGAGTTACATTTTAGTTATATCTCATATCTTTTTAAAAAATTGTTTATACCACTTCGTCGACAATTTACACCATAATGTGTAAAAGTGAAGGTCCAACCGAAGATTATTTTCCAACGGCCGTAGTGGACATTTTTCAATCCAATCGGGTGGATCCACACACCGACTCCCCATTGAAGGATATTGAAACAGATGCCTGATCTAAATCGAGAGGAGCTATTAAGCAGCTTGATCGAGAGTTGTTATCTTCCTCAACTTATCTTCGCCATTTAACGTTCAGTGCAAGAAAATTGAGAGATTTTTGGGTGGAAAAAAACAACCACAGACAAATACCATTGGGTACACATCCCTACCCAAATATTAAGTCATATTTTTACGTCTTCCAAAATCTGTAAAATATTCCAACCAAATCTATTTTATTTTGCGATGCGCACAATATCTGTGACTTTGCGGTATTAAAGGCTACATTCTTCGTAGGGTTTAGCAAATATATCTCACGGAATTTAAACCAGGTTTGGTTGGGGGGGGGGGGGAATGGTTACATGCATAAAGAAATTAGATCGTTAGCGACTACTACACTCTAAAAAAAAGTTGGGTAAAAAAGGGAACATGGTTGGCAGGTTGGGCTAAATTTTGCACAATATTGGTCTATTTTGTACACAATCTTGGGTCAATGGTGCACGTTTTACCCAACATTGTATCAAATTTTACCCAACCTGCCAAACATGTTCCCTTTTTACCCATTTTTTTTTAGAGTATATAAAAATGGAGCAATTGTAAAAATTATGATACATTCTTATTCTAGAGGCTTATCAAATGTCAATACCATAGCATGATTATTTTTTTAATCCAAGCATGCTCGGGTATAAGTAACCTTTTCTCATTTCCCCCCTTGATTTTGTCGTTTTGTACAAAATCAAGGCCCTAAGGTACTAAAAAAGGAGGAATGTAGATCTAGCCGAGGAACTGTAAATAACCTTTGTTAAGCATCTTCATATGCACCCCGGCGACCTTTCTCCTGGTGCTGTAATGGTTGCTTGGATTTCCCATAGGGTGTTTCTTTCCCTCCTTGAAACAGACTAACTTCTTCAAAATATGTGGTGAACAGCTAGTCAGGGCGATAAATTGTCAGCAATGTGTGTGTTTTCCTGTTAAAGCCTCGATATATACTTGGGTACTAATGTTATCTAAATTATAACATAGAAACATTTTCTCGCAAATTTTAATATTATACTTTCTTCGCTTAATTTTGTACATACAATATCTGCAAAGATGTTAAAGGCTTTGGTCATGCATAAACTTGTAAACAAACAGCAAAGCAAAAATAACTCTTCATAATTTCAACTTTGAGATATTGTTAAGCAATGTACTGCTATACAGTAACATAAAACGCAATAAATGACGACATATAAAGACACTAAAGCAACACACCTTTATTATTAAAATCGAATGCCCTAAATTTTCAGAACTCATTTTGATTTTGATAAAATACAAAACACACAACGTGTAGTTGCAAGTATAGTAACTATTTCTGGAACTATTATACTGTAAAAAATGTTGAATTTTGCTTAAGGGGCGTTCAATCTTCTTTTTATTGTATATGAATACTCCTCCAGCGTTGTAAGGGCTCTCTTTAGAAACGGGCTATTGTAATGCTTTTCATACCCGCAGGCGAAGCAATTAATATACAATATTCATCATGTTCGTTCAACTTTAGGTTGTCAAAAGGAAAAACGGTGTTATATATTTTCTATATATTTTATCTATCGATATAATCAAGTGAATTTGTTGCTTATAAAAATCATGATGAAACATTTCTCTCCGGCCTTGGCACTGTGGATATGATAGATTCTCCCTGTCATAATAAATATTTGATGATATTTGAAATGGGAGATATGTTGAATAAGTAACCAGCTGGAGTAATTAGAATTGTGATATTAATTACTATGATGTGTTGTAGAATTTGGGCAAATTATAAAAGACTTTTATGAATAGGTTTTCTCACGTTTTTATTTCAAATCTTATTTAAAAAAATTGCATTTCTTGGCTGTACTAACTTGTGTTACTTTTATTGCTATTTCTGTAATATTCCATTCGGCAAAATCTAAATCATTAAAGCTTGCCTTTTCGTCATTAAATGATAAAACGGGTGTATGAAGATCACTTAAAAGTTAGTTACGAAAGCACTTACAAGTTACTTGAAAAACTTGAGATTTCGGGAGATTTTGAAATAAAACTGATGGTTCAAGCTAGATTTTAGTATCTACTGTTGAAGATTTGAATCAAGGTTAAACAAAATTGACTCAGGAGTACATAATGCAATCTGGCAGCAACAATTCAGACTTTATACTAATGATTCATTTGCCTTTTTTAGATCACTGAAAATATTTTAGAACACAAAAATGGTTTAGTCCGAGGACCAAATCATTTTTTTATTTTACTGGAAAAATGTGCCAATGTTCTAAAAGAAAAAAGTGATCAAATTATATTTTATAGAAATTTCATCAGAACATGAATTTATCACAGATTCTAAACATGCATGTGTTATTATTAAGAAATCGAATTTCACTTAGTCCGATACTAACTTAGTCCAGTTTTGTGCAAACAGACCTTAAGTTTGTAAGCACAAAACTTGACTTTAGTTAGTCCGGGACTAAGGGAAATTCTTAGATAATTCTCTGATAATTTACGTTCTTGCTTACAGATTTATGATAAAATTTCTATAATTTGATCATTTTTCAGTTTTGGAACACATTGACAAATTTTCCCAGAAGAACAAAACATGGGTTTAGTCCGGGACTAAACCATTTTTATGTTATTAAAATAATTCCATTGAACTAATGAATCATATAATAAGAGTATTAAAATATTTTTTTAAACAAAACCATGAATTATATCCTGATTTTTCCAAAAATGTAATATTTTTCAAAATTTCAAATTTTACTTAGTTCGGGAATAGCTTTAGTCCAGTTTCGTGCATACGAACCTTACAGACTATACCTGAACTGGTAAGTCAACAGAGGTAAATCTAAAATTTTGAAAAGAGTGTATTTTCTGCAGGAGGAAAATGTTCGTCTCAGTCAGATAAGAACAGATGCTAATTTAATATTCATATTAGTAATAACCGCCAATATTACATAATCATGAAAATCAGTAGGATACAACATAAGCAACATAAACACGACTTTCTTGGACATTTTACTTATCATGCTTATTTTTCATTGTAAGAATTAAGTTACTTTACTTAAATTATTTAATCCATACACCTGCGGAAATTCTTTTACATGGTCTTCTGTGGTGATGTATATCAAAAAACTTACACACTTTTGATCACCCGATTATTCTTAGACCATAATGAGTCGTAAATGCAGCAAACGTCATTTTGCGCTACAAGTGAAATTGCATGCCAAGGTCGTAATTTGCTGAAATTTATTTTTTACAGATTCACAATTCTTGTGCTTACTTCAATACCCCAACAACGCAGCAACGTTTCGTTTAAAGAAAATGATAGGAAATGTGAAATCTATCTCTTTATTTTGTTACAATCAACAGAAAATAAGGGCTTACTGATCTTTGAACGCGTTTATCTCATCTCAGTTATACATTTTACTACCTGACAACCTTTGACGAACCGTAACTTGTTGACTTCTGAAAATCTACTGTGGTTGATTCAGATGTCATTTTAATTCTTATACATGGTTTTTGCAAATATTTCAAAAAGTGAAAATGACAAGAGGCTGCATTTTTGGCAGATTTGGCATGGACAGTCTCAATTGTTCTTTAGGTAACAGTGATATTGAATAATTCTATCGTTTCATTTGATAACTATGTACGCTTTATTTTTCGTATATCTACTTAAAAGAGTAAATGTTTTGTTTCACAAGTCTCATTAAAACATCAAAAGTACTTTGCACCGATATATTTACATTCATGTTACACCACTTATTGTATAGGCATCAATACATTTTCAAGAGTATTTTGAAAACAAATGTACGAGTCGGTATCTTAAACAACCGTGTCGTTATTATAAGTGTAAGTAAAAGTCATTTTAGAAGGTCAAATTTGACGTGTTCGACACAAGGGAACAAGCAATATAATTATTGTATCAGAAATTTGATTCATTCGTAAAGTAAATGTAGACGGGTTTTTATAATTGCGTAA
>JXSR01S015924.1:36616-47532 GCA_000969725.1 Ophiothrix spiculata
AAAATTATGATGAAACATTTCTCTCCGGCCTTGGCACTGTGCATATATGATAGATTCTCCCTGTCATATTAAATATTTGATGATATTTGAAATGGAAGATATGTTGAATAAGTAACCAGCTGGAGTAATTAGAATTATGATATTAATTACTGTGAAGTGTTGTAAAATTTGGGCAAATTATAAAATGCTTTTATGAATAGGTTTTCCCACGTTTTTGTTTCAAATATTATAAAAAAATCTTGCATTTCTTGGCTGTATTTGTGTTACTTTTATTGCTATTTCTATGATATTCCATTCGGCAATATCTAAATCATTAAAACTTGCCTTTTCGTCGTTAAATGATAAAACTGATGTATGAAGATTACTTTAAAGTTAGTTGACGAAAGCACTTACAAGTTGTTTGAAAAACTTAAGATTTTGGAAGATTTGGGCAATATTCTTGAGATAAAACTGATGGTTCAACTTGGATTTTAGTATCAACTGTTGAAGATTTGAATCAAAGTAAAACAAAATTGACTCAGGATTACATAATACAATATAGCAGCAACAATTCAGACCTTTACAGACTACTTAAACAATGTTGAACTGGTAAATCAGCAGAGGTAAATCTAAAAGTATGAAAGGAGTGTTGTAACAGGAGGAAAAGGTTCGTCTTAGCCAGATAAGAACAGATGCAAATATAATATTCATATTAGTAGATAATTGCCAATATTACAATCATGAAATCAGTATGTAAGCAACATAAACACGGCTTTTTTGGTCATTTTACTCATTTTTCATTGTAG
This sequence comes from Ophiothrix spiculata, assembly GCA_000969725.1. Classification (NCBI taxonomy): domain Eukaryota; kingdom Metazoa; phylum Echinodermata; class Ophiuroidea; order Amphilepidida; family Ophiotrichidae; genus Ophiothrix; species Ophiothrix spiculata. The sequence goes on from JXSR01S015924.1 coordinate 37,402, forward strand.
GAATTAAGTTACTTTGCCCCATACACCTGCGAATATTCTTTTACATGGTCTTCTCTGGTGATCAATCAATCAATCAATCAATGATGCATATCAAAAAACTTATACTTTTGATACAATGTTGATCACTCGATTATCCTTAGACCATAATCAGTAGGTGATGTAAGATCGTTCACTGCAAGAAAATTGGGCGATTTGGAGGTGATTTCGCCCGACGTTGATGAAGTACACATCCCTACCAATTTTGGGCAAAAAAAGAAATAAAACTGTTGTGCATACATCCTTGCTCAAATGTTTGGCAAAACTATTTCGGCAGAAACGTAACTCCAACAGCTAGGTGTTGGGAAAATGCGATACAACATTTTGGCAACAGTGTGTGACCTATGGTGCTTTTTTTAAATTGCCCAACAGTATAGGGATGTGTATTTGCCCATTTGTTTCTCTTTGCTATGCACAAAACAGCATTAGCAAGAAGTAAGTATGCAGATTTATTTAGTATCATCTCGAATCGCTACATACATAATCTAAAACGGTTTATGATATTTGTTTATACAAAATGTTACATCAAAGAGAAAGCAAAGTTGTGACCATCCATCTCAAACGAGCCGTAAATGCCATAAACTTCATTTTGTGCTACAGGTGAAAATGCATGTCAAGCTTCGTAATTTGCCGAAATTGATTTTTTTACTGATTCACAATCCTTGTGCTTACTTCAATACCCCAGCAAAGTTTCAGGAAAATGATAGGAAATGTGAAATAAATATGTTTATTTTGTTACAATCAACAGAAAATATAGGCTTTACTGATCTTTGAACGCGTTTATCTCAGTTATACATTTTACTCCCTGACAACCTATGACGGACCGTAACTTGACTTCTGAAAATCAAGTGTAGTTTAGTCATTTTAATTCTTATTACACATGTTACATAGTCTTTACAAATATTTTAAAAAGTGAAAATGACAAGAGGTTGCATTTTTTGGCAGGTTTGGGATGGACAGTCTCAAATTATTGTTATTTAGTTAACAGTGATATTGAACAGTTCTATCGTTTCATTTGATAACTATGTACGCTTTATTTTTCGTATTTCTACTTAAAAGAGTAAATGTTTTGTTTCACATGTCTCATTAAAACATCAAAAGTACTTTGCACCGATATATTTACATTCATGTTACACCACTTATTGTAGGCATCAATAAATTTTTAAGAGTATTTTGAAAACAAACATACGAGTCGGTATCTTAAACAGCCGTGTCGTTATTATAAGTGCAAATAAGTGTAAGTAAAAGTCATTTTAGAAGGTCAAATTTGACGTGTTCGACACAAGGGAACAAGCAATATAATTATTGTATCAGAAATTTGATTCATTCGTAACGTAAATGTAGACGGGTTTTTATAATTGCGTAACATAATTATAAAAACCACAACATAAAGAATGGCGATGAAATTTTGTTGACAAGAATAAAAGATCGTCTGCAAATTTATCAATACAATCAAATGAATTGCATTGACGTACCCTATTTTGTTGATTAAGTTCTCTGATGGAAAAAAAATGCGGAATTGCCAGTGATCTGTCGATATGTAATTGCCAAATTACGACACAACTATCAAAAGGAATCGCTCTCTGATGAGATGAGATTGAACGATGGACACAGAAAAAAAAAAGATCGGCCCTCGATTTTTTAATCAACAAAAGGAGTTGATAGTTAGAACGATTTTATTGTGTTGTTGTTGTCAGTCTACTCATTTCGAGTGTTGTATTGTTTTTTAAAAACGAATTTATGAAGCATTTTTAAAACACGGACATATGAAAAATAATTGAATTTTAACAAAGTATTCAGGTGCACGATATTGCACATAACATGTCAATGTCACTTAACATGATTTTAAGCATGAACATAAAGAACAATAAGATGACACATTCTTACCATGTCAAAGGTAGAATACTATAAAGAAAAGACCAAAACAAAAGACGAGGAACACGCGTGGTAGAAGGAACTAAAGAACCTATCATGCCATAGTTTAACCTAAGGAATTCTGGTACGGAATTGGAAGGAATCTTCGCGTGTCAGATTGACTACGACACAATACATAGTAATGATTTTTTAACGGGTGTTGCAGGATTTTTGCTCGCGGTCGTGTCTTGTCTTTCGTTCAAGGGTTAAAAGATACAAAACAAACAATGTGAATGTCACGAGGGACTTATAAGATACTTAGTAGGCTCCTATTGGAAACGTGTGTTGTACTGTCAACTTGTATTTAAGGTATATGTGTTCCGCGGCAACACAACAATACGCGTGAAGGACTAGACTACTTTTAAAATCCAACTACGCGGATAAAATTGTATTTGAGAAAAATCCTTGAAAATCCGATCCATTACGTATCCCGGGAGAGGGGGTTTAATAGTGCAGATTGCTTAACATGCTAAAATACTGCCTAGATTTATATTATTTATTTAAATGTCCGCGTTTTTTTTTAAAGAAGGTTTTATGGTAAAGTGTTTTGGGGCAAGTACATAAATAATGGGTTAAGTACGCAAAGATGAAATATTATAGAGACAATTGATTTCCATCCCGTCATTACTTGCTTGAAGACAATATTAAGATACTTCAAGAAAACTAAATGCGGTGCAAGTATTTAAAAACATTTGGAATATTATTCTCTCCTCTTTCTCTTTCACCTTAGACACTATTAAAGAACTGTCATATATATGGCATGCCTATTAATTATTATAGCAAAAATGTAATTTATACTTAATTAAATTAAAGTTTAATGTACACGGGTTTCTCCCGCATAAGTATAAAGAACACAGCCATAAAGCCTTGTATTTTCTTTTAAAAAACATTTGTCTGCGATTTTATAAATACTATCAAACAAACTGCATTGATGTACTGTGTATGTTGATTTTACTTTGATGAAAAAATGCACAGATTAATATTGTCGATATGTTCTTGTCGAATTAAAAACACACACTGTTCAAAAGCAATCGCTCTCAAGTTTAACCCTAATGAGATTGTACTACGAACGTAAAAAGTAATGACGTCATTTGATTTTTTTTCTACCAAAACGTGTCAATTAATAATTTTGATTTTTTTTTTCGGTTTTGTGTGTGTACTTGTTTGTTTACTCATCTCAAGCGTTGTATTATTTTGAAACGAGTTTATAAAGTAATTTTAATAGAAGAAAAGATGAAAAAATAATTGAAATTTTAACAAGTATTAAGGTGCACGATATTACATATACAACATGTCAATGTTACTTAACATAATTTGAAGCATGATCACAAAGAACAATAAGCATGATAAGATGATACATTCTTGTCATGTCGAAGGTAGAATACTATAAAGAAAAGAACAAAACAAAAGACAAGAAACACGCGTGGCAGAAATAACTAAAGAAACTATCACATCGTAGCTTAACCCGAGGAATTCTGGTACGAAATTGAAAGGAATCTTCGCGTGTCAGATTGACTACGACACAATACATAGCATGAATTTTTAACGGGTGTTGCAGGGTTTTGGCTCGCGGTCGTGTCTTGTCTATTGTTCAAGGGTTAAAAGATACAATACAAACAATGTGAATGTCACGAGGGACTTATAAGATACTTGGTAGGCTTCTATTGGAAACGTGTGTTGTACTGTCAACTTGTATTTAAGGTATCTGTGTTCAACGGCAACACATGCATAGTAAGGCTGAAGGACTAGACGTTTTAATTTAACTACGCAGATAGAATTTTATTTCAGAAAAATCCTTGAAAATCCGATCCATTACGCATCCCAGGAGACACGGATTGCTAAAACTCTACGTAGATTTGTATTATTTATTTAAATGCCCGGGTTTTTTGTTTTAAGCAGCTTTTATGATCAAAATACACTTTAGGCGGTGAATATTGTGTTAAGTATACTTTAGGAGATGGAATATTAAAGACAAAAGACTTCAATTATAATTTACGTTCTGACAATTATATTCAAATTCTTCAAGAATGATAGTTCGCGATGTATGTATCTAACCAAGATATTTTATCATCATGATCACTCTTTCTCCTTCTCTCCTCCTCTATACCTCCTTCTCTTCCTCCTAATTTATCCCTTGCCCTCCGTCTCATACTCTTACGCATCCCTCCTATTTTCCTTTTCGTCTTTATTTATTTTTTAAATTTCTAACTTAAACTAACAAATTCAATAATAATGTTGTAAAAGTACTGAGTAATATTTCGTTTTCTTTTTGTTTGTTTTCACCAACAAAGTAATTAGCTGAATTGTTATATTAGCAACTAGTGCATAATCAAACGTTAAGTTATTTTATTCTTAAAGAAAGTCACAGATTTCCCAAATATATGAGGATCACATATTTTTTCAATGTTACTTTTGAAAAAGTAATCTGCTAAATTCTTCAAATTTGTTAATTACAATTTAAAGAAACCACAGGATTCCATTATCAATCACAAACTGAAAACCAAAGCAATTACAATGATGAAAATACGTGTATTTGTTTCTTCGAACTATTTATTGTATTCTGTGGTGCAATGCTTAATCAAAGAATAAGAATAAATTGGGCGTAAATTATGAGTTAGATACGGCTTTGTTTCTCTGTAATATTCCCTGGTGAAATTGTTTTTTCCTTTAAAATGTCGAGTGTTATAAACTAGAAGGTGCTTGATTCTTCTCAGTTCAAGTTCTTCTTCTTCTCCTCCTTCTCCTTCCTCCTCCTCCTCGTCTTCTTCTTCCCCTTCCCTTTTTTCTTCTTCTTCTTTTTCTTCTTCTTCTTCTTCTTCTTCTCCTTCTTCTCCTTCTTCTCCTTCGGCTTTTTCTTCTTCATCTTCATCTTCTTCTTCTTCTTCATCTTCTTCTTCTTTTCTTTTCTTCTTCTTCTTCTACTTCTTCTTATTCCTCTTCTTCTTCTTCTTCTTCTTCTTCCTCCTCTTCCTCCTCCTCCTCCTCCTCCTCCTCTTCGTTCTTCAACGGTGCCTTCTTCTTTTCTTCTTTTTCTTCTTCTCTTCATCACGTCCTCTTCCTCCTCCTCCGTCTATTCCTTGTCGTCCTCATGTTTCATCTTTGTCCTCTTCATCATCCTTAATCTAACCCTGCTCCATATATTCTTCCATCTCATCTTCACTATTCTTGTCTTCCTTGAGACGTTATATATCCTTGACACATACTCGACAGAATGTAACTAACAATTTACCTACTTTGAACTTGACGGAAACTGGAATTCCTGGTCTGATGAGCACCCTTGACCTTGACAAAGAAAACGTCAAAAATAAACAGAGTAAAGAAAGAGATGTGTGATTCTTCTCAATTGAAGCAAGTTTTTATCAATTAAGCTTCAATTTTTGTCGGATGTGCAAGTTTATATAGTTACAACCGCGTAGATGTTTTTGTTTATATAGTGAAGATGACTATGTCAGTTTGGCTCTTAAGAACGGAAATTGTTGCAAGAGTTTCATTCGCGTTCTTGTCATGCTTGTAATGGAGGCATACTGTGGAACACGTAAGTGTAAATTATTGTAGAAAGAACTAAAGGCAGAGAGTTGCAATTCATTTATCATACATATATATAAAGCAAGTGATACATTAATCAAATTTATTTCAAAATTATTATTCAAATATGAAAGAATGACTTGATAAATTTATTCACAAAAATATGTTCAAGAAAGAAAAAACACAATATTTAAAAAATGGAACAAACACACAATTTTGATGAAACTATTTTTTTCCTTTTTTTTCAAAGATGCTTTCTAGCAAGCATGAGCATTTCTTTTATTAACCGATGATAGATTAGATTAGTTGGAGAGCTGTAGTGCCAGTACTATCTTTCTAAAGTTCTTGTCTTCTCAGATATGTCAAAAATCTTCTCAGATACGTCAGAATCTTCAAATGACCTAGTTTATTTGTAGCAATTAACTTTGACCCACCTACAAACCATCTATAGTAATTTTTCACCTATATTGCATCAAGAAGATTGATTTCAACTAAACGGAGCACATTTTCCAAACACCTATTATTATTATAAAAATAGACACAATTACTGCTCCCCTCATTTCTATGATTCACCATCAGGGTAGACCATGGATGGTGATATATATATATTGAAATTTGTCACTCCATTTAACCTATTGCTAAATGTATACCAAAGAATTAAAACAAGATCAAGCGGTTGAGTGAAGACTTGTTCCATTGCTTTAGTCCTTTGTAATTAGAATTAAATTGGCTTACAAACTCATAGCTGAGTGGATGTTTATCTAACAAATGGAAGGCAAATTCAGATTGTTAACCTCAAGTTACCATTAACATTAAATTGACTTACGTCTTAACATTAAATTGACATTTTTTCACTTCATTTAATGATTCTTCAATTTCGTAACTCTTCTTGTACAAATGTATTTCCTCCCCTCCTTCTCCCAGGCTCCTTTTATTATCTTCCTCTTCCTTTTTAATCTATTCCTCCTTTATCTCTTCTACCTTTTCCTCACTCTTCTTATTATCATTGGAGACAGTCAGTAAGAAATCACTGATCATTAGGGATTCGAACCTGGGACCTTGGCATTACGAGCGACACGCTCTATCATTGGCATATCATATAGCAGTTCTATAAATGATTACCAACCCTCCACCACATATCATAAGACGGTCAGCAAGAAATCACTGATCATCAGGGATTCGAATCAGGCTATCAACTGAGCTAATGAGTTAAATGGGGGGGGGGGGGTTGATCTTAAAATCTATAGGTCTTCGGTTCTAACCCTGCTCCTCTTAGATCTTTTAAACCAAGAAGCACGGGTAGAGGATTTGGAAAATTTCAAATAGTATATCTACGAGCGTAGAACAGAGAATATACTGATACGTTTCAGCCTATTTCTCAAATGTCAATTTTATCTAGGAATCACTTACTTTGTATTTGACAGGCACAAGCACACTTGACCTTGATAAAGAAAACGTCAAAAATGAACAGAGTAGAGAAAGAGATGTGTGATTTTTCTCAAAATTAAGCAACTTTTTATCAATTAAGCGTCAATTTTAGTCGGTTGTGCAAGTTTATATTGTTACAACCGCGTCTATGTTTTTGTTTACATGGTGAAGATGACGATGTCAGTTTGGCTCTTAAGAACGGAAATTGTTGCAAGAGTTTCATGCGCGTTCTTGTCATGCTTGAAATGCTTGTAATAAAATATTGTGGAACACTTAAGTGTAAAATAGTGTAGATGGATCGAAATGCAAAATAGAGTAGCAAGTTACTTATCTTGGTTATACACAAATAAGTGATGCATTTCACTTAACTTTTTACTGTTTTATCAAAAGATATTTGAAGAACGCGATGAGGTGAGCACCCCGGTGTAATGAGACTCAGTGGCGTAGCTAGAGGGGGGCCGGGGGGATGGGCCCCCCCCCCCCATTAATGACCCGTCCGTCGGTTAAAAAAAGCGCCCGTCGGTAAAGTTGAGCCGACCGGCCGCAGGTCGGAGTGTCTCCCATAATCAGGAGTTCGGGTCTAATTGAACTACACGGAGTAAGTCGCAATCAATGATATATTGATCGCACATGTACAAGTACGTTTTACACAACTGTATAAAGGCAAATGACATTACAAACCTTACACAAAATATATGAAATAATGACTTGATAAATTAATTCTATCTGATATACCAAAGCATGCACAGAAAAGATAAGACAACACAAAAATGACACAAACACACAGATTCCAATGCAACTCTAGACTCTCTGTCTCAAAGATGCTATCCAATTGGTTACAAATATAAGCATTTCTTGTTCTTAACCAATGATACTTGCTCTTAGATTGACTGGAGAAGAGTCGTGGTGTTAATATTAATTTAATGCCTGCTTCTAGTTCTTGTTCTTCTAGGATACGTCATAAATCTTCTCAGATACGTCAGAATCTTCCAATGACCTGGTTTATTTGTAGCAATTAACTTTGACCCACCTATAAACCATCCATAGTAAATTCTCACCTAATTTTGCATCAAGAAGATTGATTTCTACTAAAAAGGAGCACAATTTCCCATTATTGTTATTATAAAAATAGACACAATTACTATTCTCCGCATTTTTATGATTCACAGTCAGGGGTAGACCATATACCAATAATTTGTCACTCCATTTAACTGTATACCAATGAATATTGCAAAAGAAAAGCCGGTTGAGTGAGGACTCATTTCAAGACTTCAGTCTTTTGTATCTGTTGTATTCTTTAATTGGAATTAAATTGGCTTACAAATTCACGACTGACAAGGCTAAATTCAAATTGTTATTAAGTTGACAATAATTTGGTTTGGTTTCCTTTCCACTTAATTACACGATACTTCAAGCTTGCTCATCTTCTAACCAGACTCCCTCTCTTCTTCTCCCTCCTCCTGCACCTAAACTTCATCTTCCTTAGTTCCTCTTCTTCCTATCTCTGCACTTTCTATACACTTACCCCCTTCTTCTTCTCCTCATCATCCTACTCCTCCTCATCTTATTTTTCTTCTATACCTCAGCCATCTGTTCCTCTCCTTCGCCCTCCTTATCATCATATCCTATCCTACAATGGCCTTCCATCCTTAGGACTACTCCATTACACTGTAAATTTAGTGTTTTGAATTTAAACATTTCCTACTTAATTTGACACTTTTTCGGTAGAAATGTGTTTTAGAAAAATGTTAGTTCATTTGATAAGATTGTGAAAATCATACACAATGTATTCAATATATAATGTATATATTTCTGTCGAAATTATGAGGTTTCGGCGAAAAAGGGTCAACTTTTAATATCTAATCACAAACATCTAAACATCTAATCTAAACATTGGACTCTTCAGCAGAATGATATTGAATACACAGTTTTTAATGAGCAAATGTTATTTGAAATCTGAGGAAGAGTCGGACATGCTTAGGTTGTAAACATTTTTAGCTACCTATTAAACACCAGTTTGTCCATATTTTCTAAACATTTCATTTACAGTGTACCTCCTCTCGTATATTTGTCTCCTTCTTTTACTTATCGTCCTCCCCTCGTCATCCTTCCTCTCAATCGCTCATATCCTCTTATGAAACTTTCTCCTTCTCCTACTTATTCTCCTCATCCTTTCACCCTTCTCCTCAAGTTGACTCGTTTCATCAATCTCGTCCTTATCTTTCTCCCCACTGTCTCCCCGGGTGACTTCCCTCTGCTCCTTCTCCTCACCATCTGATTTAGTTTTCACAATTTAATCTTCGTCACTTATTCTTTGTGTTGTAAATATGACATGTATCACTAATGCTTGCTTGCATTGGGTTGTAGTTCTGTCTTTGCTTTTGAACTCTTGCACGCACAAGCTCAGAATCAGAATCAGATATATTATATTTGTAATGTATCGCGGCTAGTTACTATTCAAGTTAATATTGATTGCTCCTATGTATCTTTTCTTGAATAAAAATCCTTAATAAATCTAAAATCACGCACATAAACCTCACATATCCCCAAAAATCTCCTAGTGTATCCTCCACAAGTTCAATCTTCTCTAAACGCCCTATCAACTTAATCAGGAATCACATTTGCCTTACAATCATGATAATAGTAATCTAAAACCATATCATCTGCAAATACCCTGTTAAAACACTATCAATTTTGATAGAGTCGTCAATGCAAATAGCCTTACAGGCAACTTTATCGACGTCCATGCCAAACACGACCGCGGGAAACCACAAGAGAAATCTACGGTAGATTTTGCCACCAGCTTTACCGTGGCGCTTGCGGTCATCAAATCCCTCGGCTCTCATTCAACGCATAGCTTATGATGATTTTTGGGTGTTAGACTTATAGAACTAATGAAAAGAAGCAATTTCGATTATTGCCTGGGATGGCCCGTAGATTTGTTCTTTATTTTGATTGGTGTGAACCTTCACGCTATTTATCAATGAGATATAGTGTCGATAATGATGATTGTATTGGTTGTGGGTATGTTGTAGCCAACGGCTATTTAAAAAGATTTCATTTGGTGAGAGAAACGAGATGATTTTTGAGGACTTGTAATTTGGATTCTTTCTTATCTTTCAGTATCAAAGGATAGCATATCTTACAAAGTATCAAACAGTGTATAAATTACAATTTGATGGGTTTTGACCAATACATTACATCATCATCATGTTTGTTCCTTGTTAA
>JXSR01S015924.1:51822-67647 GCA_000969725.1 Ophiothrix spiculata
GTATAAAGCAGTCAGAGATATTGACAAACAAATCAATATTACACACAATAGGAAAGTACCTGTTACTTCCTGTATATGTGGATCGACTCCACATTGTCGTGTTCACATTACAAAAACTAACCCACCTCCTAGGGTCGAAACTACCTCATGAAGGTGGTCTCGCTCCACACTGTTAATGTGGATTCGATGTAGGGTCGAATCCACTTATTTTGTGATCACACTACACTGAGAAGTGGGTTCGATGTAGGGTCGACTCCACGTCCCTACATTAAACTAGCTAGGTGTGATCACGCCCTATGATGCATTTTGCAAAATCAAATCGTTCACATTTTCGCAACTCTTTTTTTCTCTCAATACAATGATGATACATATTTAGTATCAAACTTCCAATTTTGTAAGGATATATATACTTCATAAAACAATATGAGCACTTTTAAGATGAACACTTTTTACTTTAAAGCACTTGTAAATACCACACGTTTGAAATGGGTTTTTTTTATAAATAATTATCCAATAACCAATTAAACATATTAGAGTGCTTATACACACTGTTTATCAACTAAATATGGCTGTTTTTGCTGAAACTATACCAAAATGCATGAAGCACTTATTTAAACATACCTCTACTGTATGTAGAAAATGGGTTATGCTTAATTACATGTTTAGTAAAATAAAATAATGTATCATTTACTTTTAATTTGAGCGGATGAATTCAACCCCTGAAGTGTATAAAAAAGTGTTACAAAACACAACATTCTATTATTTTATGGTGTTCTTTTTTTTTTTTTTTTGAAAGAAAGTGCAGTTTATCAATATTGCCCTATAGTTTTTGCTTAAAATGACCTTTCTTTCCGACATAATTTGTGCATGCAAGCCAATTTGTATCCAATTAGATACATTTTGGTCATATTTTAATCATGATTTTTCAAGCTGTTGGCTGTTCTGTCTACTTGAACGTCGTCACATGTTTGTGTCAGTGATAAAGTGATCTTTTGTTGTCTGATCAATTACTCAGAACATCTGCTCTAAGGAGACAAAAAGCTGTATGTGTAATACATATTATCTGCAAGATACTTTCTTTTATCTTGGACACATGATGGAAGATTTCAGCCAAAAATGAGCAGAGCTCATTCATAACTATTGGTAGTATCTACAATGTCGGACATATGTGTATACAACCTTCTAGTATGGGAGTGGTTTGAAGTGAAATTAGACGTAACAAGGGAGTATCTACTACATGTGACCGTCTATCCTATACCAGCCGTAAATGTACCCTCTTGTCATTTTCACGTTTTGCATGCATAGACCATGTTATAAGGATTAAAATGACACATCAAAGAACTTTACTCGATTTCGAGAAGTCAAGTTATGGTCCATCTGACGGCTGTCATGGAGTTTAATGTATAACTGAGATAAATGCGTTCAAAGATCAGTAAGCCCTGGGTTTTCTGTTGATTGTCCTCAAAATATACAGATATATTTCATATTTCCGATCATTTTCTTGAAATTCGGTGGTGTTCTGAAGTAATTGTGAACCTGTCAAAAAATCAATTTCGGAGGACCGTATTTTCACATGTATAGCGCAAAATGAAGTTTGCTGCATTTACGGCTCGTTTGAAATGGACGGTCTCATATAATGCACATTTGTGATTGCATTATATTACGCCATAAGAACAATACAGTCTCCAATATAAATGAATTTCTCTTCCATGGTTTCAGGAAATCAATTTCGTACACTTGAAAAATATCAGGTAATGAAAATATGATGGGAAAACTAATTTAATGTAAGGACTTCTTTTGTGTTGATTCAAAACAAACCATGCAATTTTTACACATCGTGTATATTTTTCATTTCACCCTCTAAATTTTATCTTGCCAAACATATTTAAAAAAAAAAGGAAATTTTGCAAAACGACAAAAATCGGTATGTCAGATACTACTACATCTGCGTTGAGCATGTTGAACAGAACTCTCAGGTTTTTCCGCGTTCAAAGGAATTACCTTTCATATTTAATACTCATACCAAAGATAATCTGAACAAGACTTTTAATGCCCTTTAAGGTGTATTCCTTATTCAATATACATGTGCCATTAAGGGGTTTCCCTCATCAATATAAATGAGATAGCGAGCTAAGACCGTCTCTTAACATCGTTTCAGAGATGCAAAGCGGATTTGAACTTCTTCTTTTTTCTTCATGACAACAGTATTATTCCCAATGGAGTTTGCATAGCAAGTGTGGAGTTTCTTTTGCACAGAAACTCGAGATGCACATTTTAGTAAATAATGTAAAACGCGAAAAATATGCGCACTTTAATTTACATAGTTCGTTTTGAAAACCCTAATTCACTCTAAAAAAGTTGTGTTAAAAAGGGAACATGGTTGGCAGGTTGGGTTAAATTTTGCACAATGTTGGGTAAAATTTGACACAATGTTGGGTAAAACGTGCACCATTTACACAAGATTGTGTACAAAATAAACCAATATTGTGCAAAATTTAACCCAACCTGCCAACCATGTTCCCTTTTTAACACAACTTTTTTTAGAGTGTATGGAAACATCATTGTCAAATTATAACTATCAAACTATTTTTTTTCCCTTTCATGCTTTACTCTGCGATTTGACACAACACATAAAATGTATCAAAATGATGCACTTTCCTCAAAATTTGAATACCGTATTTGAACACATCAGACGCGTTCCGGACGCATTCTGGTCTAAGAAGGCGTCGCGTGTCAGGTTTTCAAAAGGTGTTTAAATCATTCTTATGCTGAAGGGAAAAAATTTGATAGTTATTTTGATAATAACCGTTTATTTAATATTCATAACATGTTTCACAAATTTTTGAGAAATGGAAGTATTATAGAAAACACGATTTGCTAATTCCATCAACTCTTATTGGAGTTAAAAGTTACAAACTGACTAAAGCATACTTTAAACTGACGAATCAATGATTGCAAGTGCATGGAAGGACCTTTATTACATACGGTATTACATTGATTATCTTTTGAAGAAATGTGCTCAGTTTTTACTGTACAAATGGTTCAATGTATATAAAATCTGATTAACTTTACGTAAAACATGTAACACACCACCATTACCTTGTTAAACATGTTAAATGATGTTTGACAAATGTTAATGACAACATTTTCTTCCTGCTAAAATACATTTATTACGATTTTCAAACATGTTAGCTTGACATGATTTATACTTATAATTTGACGTCCTTAGTAATTTCAGAACAGTCAAAATCATCATTGATGAAACTCAAATCTGTTGAAGACATCCAATTTTTTTGCCCTTGTTTTCCAAATCTCTTGACATCAGACAAATAACGCACAACCTCGTGGAATCTCTAGACAATATATTGATATTTCCCTTGTTACCGATAGTCTCCATGTCCCGTTTATAAATGCTACGATGTTTTAAACCACATGGGACATCCAATCGTTCTTTGATATAGCTCGCTCGCTCGCTATCTTCTTTTAAGTGCAGGGTTTTTTTTTCAGTACACGTCGCTCATGGTGCATAAGAGCTTAACCCATTAACGGCGAAAAGATTTCACATGTTAACTAAATCTGAACGTGCGTTAATTGACAACATCGTCACACAATTACGGTGATCTAAATTCGAACAAAAATTGTACATGTATACAATCACAAACACAAATTGGTAAAAAAAATTCCTCGAGATTCCACTTGTGCCTATATGATAATAATCTTTTGATTAACACCGATTTAGAAGTTTCAGATTTCATGTACACATATTTTAAAGCAGCTTAAGGGACCTCATCTGACTCCAAATTGGATGTAATCATAATATCAAACGACAAAAACACGTCGCTTAATTCGATTACGACTGCATTAGGAAAATGAAGACTATGCGAAGTAACCAGTGACTGGGGTCATGGACTTATCGTTGTGTTGTCTTTTCTTTGAAGATATTCGATCCAATTCATTTCAGATATTCAGTTATTATCTTTCACTTCATTTTGTAGATGACGAGATTTGATATTTTCATTTTCTTTTTTCAGAGATTGTTTGGCTCTTTTATTTCTCTCTCATTGCGAGATTGCATGGTTCCTCTTTGAAAGAAATGACACGCGGGAAATGTTGGCCTACTTGTCTTGCGTGGCAAAGTACTTTGCATCTGAACAAACATTTTATAATTGTTTTCATCTTTTTCATCTTAAGATGTGACATCATTAAAGACAGAGAAGAGAAGCATGGTCGCAAAATGTTTTACATTGGTTATTATTACTGACAGATTAATGAACTAGGCGACTCGGAGTCTCCAGTCCAGATTTATAAAAATAAAGTTAAATAAAAGAAAGCAAGTACGTTACACGTTTGCAGTCTATCACAACACCTCGGAATATTTTAAGTCGCCATTTTGCAAAATATCTGCATAATATGGACCTTAAACTATACAGAACATCTTAGAAACACCATTTCCATTCTTTATAAGCAAAAAACAGGATAAAATTCCGATATTCGTCTCCTTGTTTCCTTGGGCAAGAAACTTTACTCTACTTGCTCCGTGGTCGGACAGTCACGTTAAGCCGTGGGTCCCCTGTGCGAATGCTCCTTCATGGGGCGCTGCATACAGTGTATACCTGGTGAGTCTATTTGAAAGTTTTACGGCAAAAGTTTGGCCATTTTTGGCAAAAATCGTGATTTTCCTACTCGGATGTACTTAGGACGTAATGCCTTTGTAATGAAATACAGCGTCCGTGTGACTGAAATGTCCTAGCTACTATTGAATTGTGTAGAACGTACTTGTACATGTGCGATCAATAAATCATCGATTGCGACTTATTCCGTGTAGTTCAATAATACAGAGAAAGATAACAATACGGCCCATTAAGGTTGCAAAAAGAAATTGGGCTATTCCAGAAAATATGTGCACACCCCCTATAGAGGGGTTCGGATTTCAAGATTTTTTTGCACCATTCTTCACTGGAAATCCATACTTTTTTTTCCATTTTTCACTGGAAATCCAACTTTTTTCTTATCTTGTTCATTCGAAATCCAGACTAATTTAGGCGACCCGGACTGCTGGTTATGGGGAACACTCAGTCTCATTACACCTTGACCGATTTTCATGATGTTGGTATCAGTAGAAAGAGGAGCCCCCTATACTATGTATATGATACAAAACAACTTAACCTTTGGCGGTTAAAATTCAATTTCATAAGGGGGTGGTAACCACCCCTTCCCTTCCCCTTGATAACAAACGTTACAAGAAACACCTTGGTAATACTAGGGTTATATCACGTATATAAATACACACATTTGATCCGAAAAACGATTTTCTAAAATAATGCATTCATCTTTATCCAGACTTGAGTCCCCGCACCTCATCCAATCTACACATTCTTCATCATAACCCGAAGCCAAAAAGAGCTCTCAAAATTCATCAGCTTTAGTACAAATTATTCACACTTCTTCTTCTCCGTTTAAGGCGATTTATGTCCTAATCACAACTGATACTATCATTACAACCATGGTGTAATTCTGATCTCATGTAAGCTGGCGAATCAACAGATTTTGACCGCAGGGTTTGACTCGTAGTCTACAGTGTTATCTGTTTGCGACATGATGAGGTGTGCACGTTGGGGAAATTATGGAGCACTTGATGTGATGGTCTGATCAGTTTTTATTACATGTTGTCGCTGTGATTGAATTGAATTGTTCCTGGATAATGTCAGTGATAATTACAAAAGAACCTATCAACATAACAACACGTATAAAACGAAGAATACTTTTTTGCCTGGACACTGATGACAGGATTCAATAGATTTCTTTGGAATTCAAACATTCCCAAAGACAAATTCTTTTAAATTTAAATACATGTACTCAAAGTTGTTAATCATTTAGGTAACATCCCGCTAGTCCGAAGGTTCGCTAGTCCGAAAATGAAATAAGGTTTGCTAGTCCAAAAGCGTATTTTCGTACATCTGAGGGTTCGCTAGTCCGAATTGAAAAAGTCCGTCGGTCC
Source organism: Ophiothrix spiculata (assembly GCA_000969725.1). Taxonomy (NCBI): domain Eukaryota; kingdom Metazoa; phylum Echinodermata; class Ophiuroidea; order Amphilepidida; family Ophiotrichidae; genus Ophiothrix; species Ophiothrix spiculata. Next base: position 57,821 of record JXSR01S015924.1, read on the forward strand.
GAAAATAGGGTTCGCTAGTCTGAATTTGAAAAAAAAAAAGGTTCGCTAGTCCGAAAATGAAATAAGGTTCGCAAGTCCGAAATGAAAAATGGTTCGCTAGTCCGAAAATGAAATAAGGTTCGCCAGTCCGAAAATGAAATAAGGTTCGCTAATCCGAAATTGAAAAAAATGTTCGCTTGTCCGAAATTGAAAAAGGTCCGCTAGTCTGAAAAAAAAATCTGGTCGCTAATCAACAAAACTAATTACTTTCCGGACTAGCGGACCCTACTTCTATTTTCAGACTGGCGAACCTTATTTCATTTTCGGATTAGCGAACCTTATTTCATTTTCGGACTAGCGAACCTTATTTCATTTTCGGACTAGCGAACCTTATTTCATTTTCGGACTAGCGAACCTTATTTCATTTTCGGATTAGCGAACCTTATTTCATTTTCGGACTAGCGAACCTTTTTTATTTTCGAACTGGCGAACCTTAGGATTAGTGAACCCTTTCTAATTTAGGTGAAACCTACGTTATGCTACACGAACACTCCTGTGAGAATTAAAGTTTTTAAATTTCAAACATCTTTAATAGAAACAATGCCTTATCCTGAGTACTTCTCTGACGGACAACGAAGGCGGAACACTTTTACAATGAAATTAGCACTGAACAGGAATGACATGACCTGACCTAGGTCAGGTCAAGTCACAGAATATTTACATAGACTAGTTTTCCAGTCGTTTGTTCGCCTAACTACAGTTTTGGACTAGCGGACATTCTTTCATTTTCGGACTAGCGAGCCTTTGGACTAACGAACCTTCGGACTGGTGAACCTTCGGACTATAAATCAAAATGTATTATAATGTTTCACGCATCAAGTAAATGGATGAAAATCTCAAAGTAGACCCAAAAACCCGTATTTTTGTTTTAATAATTGCTTGTGCTCTCATCCATAGACCCCATAAATTTTCATATTTTTGTCTCACCGAATGCCAAATTTCGCAATCCAAATGCCAAAAATCATGCTGTCACCCAAAGATCCCTCATTTTTTGACCAATGAGTCCTCATATTTTGGTATATTTCTCTCACCAAATGCCAAAAATCATGTTCTCAATCAATATCCCCTCATTTTGGACCCTTTGCTCGCACCGAATGCCACAGCCTGTCGGAACGAGGCCTGACTCCCGTATCCACTTCATATTTGACTCTCACCCCCGGGTTTTAGTCTCTCTGATTTTTTTCTCGGACACCCTGTGTAACTTATGACGAGTTTTAAATGAGTGGATGTTCTCAGTCATCCAGTAGTAGTAAACATGAGTGAAAAATAAATCAGATTAGTTTTCCTCTTGCAAGAGCAACGATTTTCCTCACTTTTTACTGTATGATCCATATCATCTTTGAAAGGTATTAAGGTGTGGTTTTGTTGATAGTAACACCTTTAAAAAAAAAGTTGGGGAACCATCAAGCAAATTCGACAGATTAAGATACTGCTAAGAATTGTTTTGACATTAATATTGTGTTTTGTTTTGAGTAAATTTTCGAAGAACACACCTGTATAAACAGTCAAAAATTTAAAAAATAGAAAAATGTTGATCAGTTTTAAAGGTATCACATTTCTGAAACAAATCTGTATCGATTGCAAAATGTTTAAACATATTTTAAAAATCTTCTCAGAGCTGTACTAATTAATACTGTGCTAATTGATACGAGAAAAAAAGAAAAAAGTGCTCGCTGAAATCATTTTGTTTCATAATCATATGTACTTTTAAATTGAAATGACACAAACATGTTGTCGAGCACCACGCAAAAAAACCAAACACGGATATAGGCAAACGTTCAAATTCCATTATCGGCAGCTGTTGACAATTATATCGCAATCCATCATCAAAATTGGCACCAAAATTCCATATGTTACCATTAACAACCTTGTAAATTAATTAACATAATTAATTTAATCACGCCATTCTTTACAACGCATTTAGAATCGTTTAGCATGTTTAACAATATTTTTCAGTATGTGTATTGTGTACTATTGTAAATATTCCTTTTCATAGCATTGTTAGTTTGCTGGAGAATGGAATATACTAAACGGTGCTTTTCATTCCTTTCATACCTTAACAAAAGAAAAAGCAATAAAAGGTACTAAAATCATAGTAATGAATAGAAAAGTGCTAATTTAGACCTTAAAAAGGATTAATTTGGACGTAATATAGGTTTAATAATGTGAAGTGTGTTTGTAAACATGGCTATTTGAGATAAAGTGTCGGAAACAAAATATGTGAACAATAAAAACAAAATGAAGGAATGTTCCACCAATACAATTGGTATAATGTATTTAACGCCATCTTCAAATATCCCCTAACAAGAGAACAATTATCTTCAAAATTACAGGACTATAAAAAGTCATTTTACATATCTAGTATCAACAAAAGAAAGTAAAAAGCGACATCCAACTTAACACATTTAACAGAATTCGTGAGTTTCTCTCAAAACAAAATTAGATTATATTGTTTTTAAGAAATTAAAATGAAAACACTTTTATTCCTTTTAATGTATATTTGGATCACTGCATGGCATGGTATATATTGGCCTTAAATAGAATCAAACAAAACATAACCATGAGTACGAACTGAAGTCAAGTTAATTTAGTATTTATAACAGAAAAGCTCATGTGTTTGGTTTACCAAGTGTAGGAAAACCAACACTTGTTTTGGTTTTTGTACATGAATCATTTTATGCGAGTAACCAGGCAGTGGAAAACGCGCATAATCGAAGTAAGATATTTGATATAACTGTTTAATATAGATCTACTATCATATTCACTACGTTATTATAGTCAGATTACAAAAGTAACAGATTTATGATTGCGCTAAAAAAGTCCAGAAATAGCAAAAACTTAATTGAAATGGTATGCTTCTTTTTTATCTTTTTGCGTCATGATCTTTTAAAATAGGCGCGCCATGCATCCTTGCATGTTAAATATAAAACAAACAAGCAAATCTGGTAAGAACATGCTATAACAAATAAAGTGTGTTCAATTATGGTTATGTCTAAAGTAAATGCTCTGTTCTAAGACGTGACCGTCTCAGGAATGTCGCTAATGACAAGCCAGCCTAGCCATCTCGAGTCCATTACTAAATCTTCAGGGCTTTCATTATATTCATCATCAAACAATAGAATATCCATTACGAGGAGTAGTCGCCTATTGTTTAACTCAATATCTTAAAAGAAACCGCGTAACAAAAGAGAAATCGAAAATAGTCTAGAGCTCATCATCATGCTATAGGTAAACACAATGCAAATAATCAAGGTACGGGAAGAGATACAATATGAGAGTGGCTCTGAGATTTTCTTGCTTATCGACGTAATGGATTCGTGTTTGTATTTCAGTCATGTTGTAATCGACTTTTCTTTTCACGGATACAAAACAACAGGTGTATTTAATGTGAACATAAGATCTTATCTTTTTAGGTTCAAGGTCATCTGCACACCGAGTTTTTAGATTTGTTCTTTTATCTTGTATATCGTTACGCCTTTAAAGAAAGTATCGTAAAAATGACCATGCTTATACGTAGTATCATTACGTTCGTTCTACGTTTGGTTAAAAAAGAAGAGGCAATCCAAGGTCATCTTTGACCATACCTATTTTTAGATCACGGTTTGCAATGCTTTTTTAAGTTTGGACAAAGTAATTTTAAAACTGTCTGTAACATGTAACACGTTCAAGATTTAAAAAACATCTATAAACCTTGTCAATATTGCTAAAATATTTATCATAGAATATACATTCAAATGAATGTACAAGAGCAAAACTCACAAACAAATAAAAAACCACAATGTATATAATGGATAAGATAACAAAACAAACGAGCTTTCAACATGTTCAAAAAGATAACCCTTTCTTATAGATGTAAAGTACAATAAACTATCAATAATTACAATTTGCAGTTTTTGCCACATAGCTAACAAGAAGAATGTTTTAATCAACTTTTTGGTGTTCTAATTTGCACGTTACAGCTATAAAATCAAGCATTACCGATGTCAATGCCTAAAACATTCTAAGACCTTGAACTTCAACATATCACAAATGTCGATTCCTGTCAACAAAACCAAGGAAATCTGCTTGACATTTTCAGCCTTCTGGTTTCATTTATACCTCTGTAGGTCAATCCTGATATCAATGCTCCTGAACTTCTGCTTTATCAAAGATTAACCCTTAAATCACTGACATGGTCCTTTCATCCCTTCAATCAAGGAATGAATTATTGATATAGTGGCTTCGGGGATTAGCCGACAGATTGCCGGTGCACTGTCACTTATGATCTCCATATATCCGACGTTTCTTCCTCCCAGACTTCAACTTAGAATTATGCCTCTTCTTATCTTTTCAGGTAGATGTACAGTATATTTTGATGCTGCAATGTTGAAGCAAGTTAAACCTACATCAGTTTTAAAGAAACAACAATTATTTAGAATTATTGAAGATACAACGAATAAGGCTGAGAAGCTGCAAACAATTAGCCCGTCATCAAAATGGTAGGTGAATGACAAATATTTTCTCCTGTCAAATTCTGCTTATCATGCTTATATCTTTTCAATTAGAATTATTTGCAACAATCACAATGACCATTGATGCAATAAGTACAGGGTGTCACAGAAAACACCTTACAATCTTTGCGTGTAATTTTCTTGGGTTTACCTATTTTTATATCAAATTTGTTAATTTTTTTCAGCACAGATAAAAGACAGCATGCACATAATAAATTAGTAATCATTGTTACGGTTGAGTGAGCAGATCAATGGAAACACTCATTATAACTTCATTTAAGGGGAACTTACAAAATCGTGAAATTGGACCAGAAAAGTTTACATCCAAATATTTGACAAAGCATAACTTTAGTTGTACACTACTGATTGAAATGAAATAAACGGTATCTAAAAGTTCAATTCATGGGATATAACATACAATCTTTACATACTTTCTAACTATCCGTTCAACCCAAGAAATTTACACGCAAAGATTGTAAGGTTTTTTTCTGGGACACCCTGTATTTACACGTCTGTTTTTGATGAAATGTATCAAATCACATATTTTAAAAATAGCAGGTAATGCACTTTGAATTAGTTTTCTTGAACTTAACTATCAATGTCAAAAAGTGTAGATCCAAAAAAGTCAAAAACTTGAAAGAAGATTCCTCTGCAGTTGTGGTTTGATCTATACTCTATAAACCCGAAGTATGCATCAAGCAATCAGACTCTGTTACAAAATCTATAGTATATCCCTTGTATTCTACAACATTGTGAATTGGTGGTTTTGTATTGTGTAAGAGACTCGTAATGGTTGATTAGAATTGATTAAGACCAAATCACTGCGTATTTTAATAATTTTACATTAATTGTTCATGATTTTGGTATTATTTGGGGCTAATTTTGTTGCTAACACATGGACAAACATTCAACACGAGTTCATTTGATTATTCAGCAATATTTGGTACGTTGTTATGACTCGAAAAACACGGACTAATTTACTTCTCCGTATGTTCATATTGGTTTAAGTGCGTTAATCGGCAGTTTGTTGCATACTTCACGATTTACAGAGTATAGATCTTTGCTAGATCAAAGCTTAACCCTTAAAAGTGACAAGACGCTCAAATCACTTCAGTCAAAAATGAATTAATGATTAGCATTGCTTCGGGGATTAAACTTTGATCCGACGGGCACTGTCTTGCTTGGTCTCAATATGTCTATTATGATTCTTTCATTCAATGAGATACCTTAGCTTGTGTCTAAAGATCACATATTGTGTCGTTTCAAATCTCTGATCATTTTTCCATAACAGCGTTGAATTTGAATTACACATACTGGTTCTTGGCCCGATAAAGTTGGCATTAAATATAACAAAGTCATATGTGTAGTTTTGAAATTTTAAGGAGAACTATAAAATATTTCTGACATTTTAATTTGTTGTTTTTTAGAAATGTTCATTCCGATATAAAAACATTCTTTTTTCATGTTCTATAATCACAAAACATTTAACAAACTATAGTATCAATCCATATCTTCATGAAGATACTCTGATATAGTTTATAATTGTCTGTAATACTTCTATTGATATATCTGATAATTAGCAGGGTAACTCGGGCATATAACTACTTAGAAATGAATTGGCCCATGTGTCACCCAACCCCTGCAAATAAATGCAGATTAGCCTACATTGTAAAATGTGTTTTAAAAAAGTGAAGGCAAAGACATGCTTAAACAAGGAAGTGTTTAGAGTATTGACAATGATGTTTAGAAATTAAACATTAGTGTTTAGTGAAATGGCACACGATGATTAGTTTCTAAACATGTTTACAAAGTGAAGGCAAACACATGTTTAAAAAATTATTTTCTCGCTAAACACAGTTTTTACAGTGTACTTCTTCATGGAAGAAAGAAGAAGAAGAAGAAGAAGAAGAAGAAGAAGAAGAAGAAGAAGAAGAAGAAGAAGAAAGTGAAGAAGAAGAAAGAGAAGAAGAAGAAAGAGAAGAAGAAGAAGGGTAAGATCTTGTTCCGATTTCTACATTTAAAAAGTACGCTTTGTTATCATGGTTATAGTGTAATTTATGTTAATGCCGCGGTATCTAAGTGAGCGAATACGGTATGTGTTTGTATTTCTTTAATGCCGCGGTATCTAAGTGTGCGAATACGGTATTAATAGTTGTTTATCTTAAATTAAGCGCACTTTCTAACCACGTTAAGTGTTTTTGAGTCTCATTTGAATCATATCACCAAGCATCCTTTAAACAATTTAGTTTCTAGTATAGGCTAAGGTCTTCCATCAAGCTATTTATCTGAAGCCTTTAATAACAATTTAGTTATCGAGGTTAAATTTCTCTTCTGATGATAACGTTGCACAATTGTGTCTGATCGATTCCTATCATGATCTTGGTTGACGAAGAATTCTTCATCAGCATGATCAGGCTAATTATAAAATAAAAACGATGAAAAGGATGAATACACGAGTATCTTTAATCATTTTAGACATCTAAGCGGGCGTTTGGTGAGACAATATCACTGCTTAACATGTTCGCTGTTACACTCGATGCCTTAAAGCATAAATATCGGGAAATACCTTGCGGTGATCTGGCAATGTCAATGCACAAAATTAACAAGTATGGATAGCATGTCTCGCGATGAGAGTGAAAAAATGAGAGAAAAGGCCTTTTTTATCAATTGATTGAAAAGATTTCTCTCACTGAGACACAATGTTAGAATTTTGTAGAAAAGATTTTTGATTTGAATGGAGACAAATAGATGAGTCGTGCCAGGAAGAATGGCTTTAGCTTGATGCATCTGCAAAGACTTTTTTTCTTTTCTTATCTTCTTGAAAGATGTGTTGTAGCAGAACGTCCTGTGGGATATGTCGTCAGATGTGAAAACTATGAGCATAGAGCATAAAACAGAAATTGTTCTGCTAAAGCCTTTTTTCACTATTTTTCTCTTTCTCTGTCTCTCAATTCGCTCAATACTTTAACTGCTGTTGCCTACCTTTTTTCCATTCATACGTAGTAACAATGACCTATGTTTTTCTGTAGTCGCAATTGTATAAAAAATCAAATAGATATATTGACAACGAAGAGTAAAAACAGGGCACTGTTCCGTTCAGGTCCATTGTCCCAGCGATGAAAATCTATACGATCTGAACAATACAATGTAATGAATAGATAGAATGCCTGTTCTTTTATCTATAGTCCCCGAATTATGTTGTTTTTAATATTGAAAGAAGTCCTTTTTTATCTATTGCCAGATTCACACAATACCTATTTTTCACACGTGGAGATAAATAGATGGGAGTCGAGTTAGATTCCCTGTATTTTTACTTGAAACTCGTCGGCGGTAGCGTATCTGTTTTTGATCGGCTTAACTTTAGTTTGGATATTGGAAATAAATCGGTTCTTATGTGATTTTTACATCGTGATTTCATAGGAAATATATTACCAGCAATTTTATAGGAATCATTTCTCATTTTTCATAATGGAATTCATATATAAACAATTTGCGGAGACATTGCTGGTTTTAATAACTGACTAGCGCGTTTTACTTGAACCTCATCATAACATCATAATATGAGATTTAGTATGAAAACATAAATATCATAATACCACAAATCTAGGAATTATTACAGTCATCAGTTTACTCAACATATGTTTTAACCATATACGAGCCATCTTTTCATCGGATGAAGTTCAAGATGACGGCGTTGTATTTTGCTCTGGGGCAAATTTCTGTTGCACGAGATTTTTTAAAGCAAAAAACATGGAACTATCCCCATCTGGCGAATTCTCAGAGTACTTCCCGGCTTTGTATAGAAAGCTTAGGTAAGTTGACCCCCTCCCCGGCATCTGGTGTCATCAGAACTCACGTGAGATACACTTCTCATCACATTTTCCACTCCATTACGCGGCCATTTTTTAATCATGATGTTTTATTTTAGTTAATGTAACATAACAGCCAGAGCGATGGCGATTGCATTTCCGTTATTTGAGAAAATTGCACGGCATGGCGTAGTATTTTTTTTCTTTCCTGCCGTTTTCCACAATAAAATCAATGCTTTTCATCTTACTTGAAGCGAAAAGATAATTTATCTGTTTTTATTAAAAGACTATTTGAAATCATACGTCATCATTTGGGCGTTACTTAAAGACAATCGAACTACTTTAATTACAAGACATTACCTAACTGGGTGTTTAGCACGAGCATCATTATAGCTCACAGCAGTACAATGATTACGGGAATTGGTTTTTCAAAATCATCATCATCATCATCACCATAAGTTGAGACCACTGATTTTAAAAGCATCATTGCAACCGGATGCTGTATGTTAACTGTTATTTACTGCTAATGGCGCGCATGTGTCATCCGCATGTCTCTTACAGTAATGCTCTCAAAACACAGGTGTGGTGCTCCGCTAGAATTCGACGTAAAATAAACCGAGTTGTTTTATCATCCTGATGTAGTTTTATTATTTCAAATCGCTTTGATTTGATTTTGCATCTATCGCGCCATATTTTTTACCACTTACGTAATCGTATCTATTATACTTGTCATTCTAGTTTAATTGATGTTATAATAACTTATAGGGCTATATGTAATTTCATCGTGAATTTAAAATTTATTTAGACACAACATGGACAACAAGGAATATTTTTTTTTTTAAATTTAAAACCCAATTATCAATGATTATACAAATCGTCTCTTAGTCTTACTCTACAGAGTTTCTCTGCGTGGTTGTAAAATACTAAACTCCGTGATATTCGGTGATGTAATGAATGAATTTGTTTGTTTCAGGTGCGTAAGTTGTAAAAATAGACGATGAAAAGGACTTACTTGCATTACGTTTAGTTGTTTTAAAATTCAACTTGATATCTTTTGAAAAAATATGTGATTTTTTAAAATCTTTTTTTTACATCACAGTCTCATAAGTTTTTGATAAATGTATTTTTGTCAAGGAAAAAACACGTCATCATCACCCCCTCATCCTCCTCCAATTCTTTCTTTTTGTCAACCTTGAAGTCCTCTTCCTCCCTTCCTTCCTTTTGACGTCTCCTTTAACTGAATCCTCTTCTGCTTTTCTTCCTCCTCCTCCTCCTCCTCCTCCTCCTCCTCATCATCATTTTGCAAGCCAACACATTTCCCCAAGTTTCCAGTATACATTCCATTTGTACTCAGCAAACGCGTTAATGGACACAAAGACACATAACATCACTTGTAAAACAAATGATCTAATTTACATAAGGGATGGCAAGTAACCATCATATTTCCTTTCCAAGCAGGGGAAATCGTATTATTAAGTAATGTATTCCA
>JXSR01S015925.1:97675-113327 GCA_000969725.1 Ophiothrix spiculata
TATCACCTTATTTGAGTTTGAGCAAAATTCGGTGTTATTTCAATCTTTTTGATATTGATCGGTTATTAATTTAACCAAAAATGGGTAAAAAGCAAATGGGGTATTTCTAATCTTGCATGTAAATATTTTTTGAAGGTCCGGTCCCCACCAGGCCGTGTTTACTGCCCTGGCATCAATGGAAGCGATAGCAACGTGGTATCAAATACTACGCTCAGTTATATGTGACCCGTCATATCGAAAGGTACCTTAATACCGGCATAGTAAATTACGAGATACAGGCCATTGAAGCTGAGCATAGTCTAAAATCACGTCCAAGGTCGAATTTCAAATTTCATCAGAAAAGTTACCTTTGAAGTGGATTCTATTATATTAATCAGGTTCCAACATCCAAAACACAAGACAAATGTTTTAAAAACCGATAAAAAAATCTTTTCTCCATTCACGTTTAACCAGTACAGAAACTTTAAACTTGATTTTCTCAGAACTTTAGTTTTCGGAATCAGCCCGATACCTTTTACCAATTTGGATGTAACTTTGTAATCAAACATCCAATAACCAAAAGCAAGGTGTCATTTTAAAGCTTAAAATATAATCTTTTAGATGAGACCAACAAATCAATTTTAATTTTGCCGACCTTAAGGTACCTTTCGATATGACGGGTCACATATATACTATCGGACTTGTATCGGACGAACGTCGAACATGTCAAGTAATCTTAGGGCAGCTAACTGTGACGTACGATTTAACAGAAAACATGTTGCAGGATTATTCTCAAAAATCTCACTTGACACTGTTTGATGGTATCAGATAAACTGACCAAATTGGTTATATATAAAGTGGAAGCGATCAACGTCTGAGTGATATCTCCAAATCTGATTTGCTAAGGCACAAAGCCAAATACTTATTGATACAAAGTCAATAACATATCAACACACAGATTGAATATTTTGCACTAAACATATTGCAACAAGAAGTGCAAAATATTCAAACTGTGTGATTGATTATGTTGTTGGCTTTGGCTAAACAGTTCTAAATAATTAATAAGTGTGAGACGTGGTTCAGGTTTACGCTGTGTATCTATGGAACTTGATATCGAAGATTATTCTTATTCAGGTAATAACCTGCTTTATTTTCCGTAGAATAAATCTTGCTTGATTACCAAGAATAAGAGTAGTCAATATTTGTTTTATATACCAAACCTGTTTAGAGACAATAGTTTTTACTTACAAAATTAACCTAAACGATATATAATACAACTTAAACCGCTTAAGGTGAATTTAGCACGGTCATATAGTTCAGAGTTTTAACTATTGTCTTATTGAGCGATAAATATGTACACTAATATAAGAGCGTAATTTGTTTTGGTATCAATCTACATAGAAAGTACATCTACATTTTGTATGATTTTTTTCTAATTTTCAGTTTCAGGTATTCTAATAGCCATCCACAATGGGCATTTCAAAGGATAACCATGACAACATTCCACTATCTGAGGCCTCTGTTCAAGCATCACATTACGAGAATGGTACACAGACAGAAGAGGTCAAAGGCCATGTGAACTATGGAGTTGACACTGATGATGTTGACATACGGGCTACCTCTGTTGATACAGTGGTCGTCAAGCCAAATGTGGACAAAGTACTGAGCGGGGGAATTCAAACTGAAGAACGAGAAACGTGGGGGAATAAAGTGGATTTCTTATTATCGGTGATTGGTTTTGCTGTTGATTTAGCTAATGTTTGGAGGTTTCCGTATTTATGTTATAGGAATGGTGGAGGTAAGATGGTCGTATTATCATAACGTATTGAAATCAATATCTTCTAATTTTATGTTATTTTCAAAGCATTACTTACTCATCCGTTAGCACAATAATACTTCTCTTATAAAGTATTTGTATAACTGTCATATAGATTAGCTATAAATCTTTCTGAACAAGAAAGGTCCTATTTACCCTTGATTAAAAATCAGCAATCAGCGAAATCAGTTACATCATAAATGTTATCATTATACTAAATATTCAACTTTTATCCAATATCGCAAAATAGGACGATAAGATTATGCTCTCCTTGAAATGGTCACAAGAAGTATTATTAATTCGAAGTCATCGTCACGCACTCACATTAACGTGGACATTTCTACGCATACACAAACCTCTAAAATGATGAACTTTTAGTCATAAATAAGAATGAATTAAGAGATTGTCCTCTGATAATTTTCTTACTATTGGTATAAATTTACCTTTTTAATTCTGTGGGTTTTATTTAAAAATCCAGATTAGTCTAAATATAAATATTGAATACTTAACTAAATAAGCAAAGATATATAATGTCTTTTGAACGACCCTTTGCACAGTGAGCTCAACGTTAAAATCGGTATAAATCGTTTAGGGAGACATATTTTAAACACATTCCATTATTTATAGTCTGATTTTGTTAAGAAAAGAGCCCTTTAATCTTGTACAATTAGAGATTCTGCCTGAGAATCAGTTATATTCTAACCACAAATTACGTGATATGTCTAAAACAAACCTTGTTGAATGGATAAATTGTCTAAACTCAGGTCCATACAAATTCAGAGATAAATTAGATGCCAAATTTGATTTAATTAAAAATCAGAGTACATGACCCTAGGCTATTTTCTACAAAATACAAGCGGTAGAAAACCTTGGGGGCTTGCATAATAGGGGGTTATGACAGAACCAAAAATCTGGAATAAGTACTTAAAAACAAATTAACAAAACATTAAATTTAATGCGCTCTTCAAAGGCAAAAGAAACTCTGGGGATGAGGCTTCCATGTAAATACATAAGAAATAGAAAATAGGTATACCAATTAATCTTACGTTTTATGCCATATCTCCAGAATTACGAGGGTCATTCAAAAAGTTCTACCTGTTGTATCATACCTTTTGTTTTATTAAAGATAACTACTCGAAAAGTGACAACAAATATAGCTAAAAATGTCACCTACACATGGCGCAACAATCATATCAATATCTTATCTAGATTTCTGTAGGTGACTTAAAAACCACAGTAAATTTCGGTACACCGGAAACGGTAAAATATCTAATGACATTACAACTGAAATTACGTGTACAGCTTGTGTATGAACAAGTTAGAACAACCATCTGTATACCCAAACTTTATTTAATTTACAGAACAATTTTGAAATGAAAGTGTACCTTTCAGTCCAACAAGTCAGTTTTCACTTATAAAGTAAACTTGTTACAGTTAGAAATTACCCAGAATCCCAATATTTGATAGTATGTCTTATACCTTCTCAGGTTACGAATATTAGCAAGGACTGTTTCTCTGTAGCGTGACTTTTCCAAGTGCGTTTTTATGTAATAAACAATAGTTAAAGCTACAACACCACATTTTTCAGTCAAAAAATTGAGTTTGGTTTCTCTTGGTATCTATACCATGAAAATAAAGTTTAAAATAAAGCTTCATAATGCCACCATTTTACATCTTGTTTTATTTAGGTCAATTTCTTCGTAAACTTAGCTTTGTCTTTGTTGATTTTGATATTATTGCTGCAGGGGTTATTTGTTCCTATCATTGATATGCTTGTGAATGACCATTGTTCTCAGTTTGGGTCAGTTTTTTAATTACCCCGCATAATTGTATGTCTATTCTTATGTTTTATAAAATTTTCACTGTATAGCAATACTACATGGCTATATTATGGTCTTTTCAATTCAATGTACTTGAGCCACTTTTAAAAATGTTGCACATATTCTGACCGTTTCCGGTGTACCGAAACTTACCGTGGTTTTCACTTCACTTACAGAAATCAAGAAAAGATATGGATATAATTGTTGCACCATGTGTGGGTAACATTCTTAACTATATTTGTGCCAATTTTCAAGAAGCTATCTTTATTAGAACAAAAGTTATCATACAACAGGTAGAACTTTTTGAATGACCCTCGAATAATGAATTTGGAGGTGAAGTTTTGAATTCATATTCCGGAAAATATGGGCTTTAATTTTACATCAAAAATGTACTACTTTCGGTTTTCGATATTAAAGGAAAAAATTAAGTTTAATAGATGATGTTGCCCGATATGCTTATCATGTAAGCATCTCAGCTCTGAAAATAAGCTTGTCTATACAATGGGTGATCTTAATATTGACTAGCATGCAGTTGAGTCAGAAAATCGTGGTCAACCTATATTTTGTCCCCAAAATCAGATATATACATATTTCTGTGATTTAACAAACGTTTATTGAACTGTCTTTCATTTTAAATATCTATGATTTTTTCAGGTGCATTTCTTATACCGTATGTCATATTTCTTATATTGGGCGGAATGCCTATGTTGTATATGGAATTAGCATTAGGACAGTATCACAAAACTGGTGCTATCAGTATTTGGAAGATATGTCCACTATTTAAAGGTACGTATATTTGACTTATCTAAAGAGTTAAGGGTGTCATTATGCGAATCACATACAGTGTGTCCCAGAAAAAACCCTTACAAAATAATCTTTGAATGTAATTTCTTGGGTTTAAAAGGATAGTCAGAAAAGATGTAAAGGTTGCATTTCATAACCCATTAGTTGTAACATTTAAATACCGTTTGTTTCATTTCAATCAGTAGTGTACATGTACAACAAAAGTTTTGTTTAACCAAGATTTCCTGATTATTGGTCATAAAGCAGGAGTGTTTCTGAATGGAATAAAATGGGTCACCTTGGAAAATTTATCACATCACTGCCATCAGTTCTTAGTTTTTCGTCAAATTTGTTCATTTTATCAGCATAGATAAAATGTACCATGCACATACTAGTAGTTTATTTATTTAAACTTATTTTTATATTAGAACAGCCTGTCAAGTACACATAGGAAAATCAATTTGTTTGACAAATACCTTTATTGTCAAACTCTCTCTCTTTAAAATGCAAAAAACTGTTGGGTTGTTAACCACCTCTATGATATTGAAAAAATTGGCAGAGAACGAATCATCGAAAATGCTCGGACAGGATTGCCTAGTAACGACAATAAACACTAAAGGTGACGAAAGATAAGATAATGATTAGAGTTCAAACAATTTATTGTGATTTAAGGAATCGTAGTATCTATTTGTATTTAAATATAAAGTGATCAGGATGTATGGGCATTAGAATAACACCGAGTAATAAAATAGTTAAAAATAACCTCGCTTTGTTCTTTATTGTGTTTGAACCAACTGTTATTGGACATTTAATCTTCCTGCCTTCCTTACAACCATTGCTAGTAAGAGTGAATTAATGTGAAGATGCATCCCCGAGATACATAAATGCAGGCCAGTGTAAAAGTAATCTTTGTTCCCTTGAATCTAGGTCCGCCTTCAATAGACCACAAAGGAATAGAGCGTGAAACTAATGTCGCGTGAGAGTTGTTACAACTCGGACAATAAGGACGGGTGACATAACATTCCTACTACCGGTCAGATGTCTGTAATCCTCCGCCCTTCTATGATTTGTTGCGAGAAAAGGGTCAAGTGACATCCTTAACAAACAAAAGCGAAGAACCCGGGTGAAGAACATGAATGCAAATATCAATTGCTACTCATTTCTATGTATTGCAGTAGAAATAAACCCAGTTACATCGGTCCAAAAACCAGTTTTAATCCTTGTCAATTAATGAGTTCAATTTTCCATTTTACGTTTGTAAACAAAATTGTTTGGTCTCAAACAACCAAAAAATCAGGGTTTTAGTTCAGTTATAGTTAACAAATTGTACTTTACCAAAT
This sequence comes from Ophiothrix spiculata, assembly GCA_000969725.1. NCBI lineage: Eukaryota > Metazoa > Echinodermata > Ophiuroidea > Amphilepidida > Ophiotrichidae > Ophiothrix > Ophiothrix spiculata. Next base: position 103,414 of record JXSR01S015925.1, read on the forward strand.
TCGTTAGGAGACAATTGAAAACTAATTAACCGTGGGCACAATATTTTCACATGAGAGGCTAAGACCATATACAAATTAGCAATTAAATGAAACTTCGTATTATTACATAATTGACTCACCATTCACAAGATTTAATCCGCCATAATCCGTCTTCATTATTTGTATCTGGAAATAACCATCAGTGAGGTGAATGACACCAATCAATAGGGTCAGGTCCTTTGTTTAACTTATAATCTGATATATAATTATGCATTTTCTAATAATAACGGAGGCTGTGATGAATGTTTGGTGGTTTATCCGTTATTGGTTAGAAGATGCATTGGAATTAATGTAATCACAAAGACTTGTTGCACAAAGTATTTTGTACCTCAGAAAGAACTATAAACTTACCCATTCAAATAATATTTAACGTGGTTGATATTTTCAACCAATTTACAAATTTGTTAACGACTAGACTGTTTTCTTTGTGTGAACGAAATGTTCCGTTAAATTGAACTTCTGTGAACATTTTCTCTCGTAAAATGACAGCGTTTCTATTGTTCACCTTTAGAGGATTACAAAAACTGAATTTCACGGTAGGTAGCATTAAAAATTGTAAATCGTTTGTAATGGGTTTACAAAATTGTCAGTTCGCTACGTGCAAATCTTTTGTAAATATGAATAGACTTTACAGTAGGATTACATGGACTGGTAGTCGCAATGAAAAGGAATTACAATTTACACATATGCTAATTTAACAAAAATGAGAAACAATTTTGTTTACTGTCGTAAACTCGATATTTGAACTGAATAAGTGTATCATTTTGCAGGTGTTGGTTGGGCAGTTGTTTTAATATCATGGTATGTAGCTTTCTACTACAACGTCATCATAGCCTGGGCTGTCTTCTACCTCTTTTCGTCCTTCACAACGTCTCTGCCTTGGACTGGATGTGATCATCCATGGAACACGCCATATTGCTTCGATAGTCGTCTGAATGAAACTCTGCTACAGGTTAATGGAGAGCTGCTTACTATCAATGGAACGACAGGATCAAGTTCTGCGGAAGAGTTTTATTAGTTAGTATTAAAAACTTGCATTTTTTCTTTGAATGATAAGGTCAATGAAAATGAGGGAGGCAATCATCTGGTTTAAGGTGTAATGTCATTTGCAATACCTTATTTGAACATTCAGCTTATTTACGTTGTACAGCATATTTGACAAGTGGTAATTTTCTATCATTCATGAGAATTTTGCTTACGGTAATTTTCTGTCATGAGAATTTGTTTATGATAATTTTGTACCATGAAAGTTATGCCTATGGTAATTTTCCATCATTATAATTTTGCCTTAAGGTAATTTTCTGTCATGAGAATTTTGATTATGGTAATTTCCAATCATTAGAATTTGGCTCCTGGCCACTTGCCATCAGAATTTTGCTTATAGACATTTTCGATCATGAAAAATATGCTTATGGTAGTTTTACATTATTAGACTTCTTGAATCTTATGGCAATTTCCATTTTCAGAATGTTGCTTCCAGTAATTTTCCAAAGTATTGTTTCCTTCTTTCTTAGTCGTGGGATGCTTGAGTTTCACAAGAGTGATGGTATTGATGATGTTGGTGGACTCAAATGGGAGTTGCTTCTTTGTTTAATGGCTGTGCTTCTAGTTGTATATTTCTCCATCTGGAAAGGCGTTAAAACATCTGGAAAGGTACGTCTTAATCGTGATACAATTTTTATTTTTTGATCACCCTGTATACATAATTAATTAATAACTTCAAATTATTTTATTGTTATGAGTGGGTGGGTATTTGAATCGAATCATTTCCACTAGAATTGCATTTAACAAACAAAAATGAACCAAATATAAACAAACGAAAAAAAAAAATACAGCTATGTTTATAATTATTTTTTCACCCTGTATACCTCACCCTGTATAATTGAATTCTAATGAGGAATTTTATTTTTTTAATCATGTTACCTTTCAGAATATACATGCTTTTACAAGCTTCAACTTCAAATGTACATGTAGTATTTTGGAGTTATATTGCTTTTTATTCATAACGTTCCAACTGTGCAAAAATGCTGTTTGTATCATAATTGGATTTCAAACTTGAAAATTGCGATCTTAAATAATATAAATTCTACTGATAAAATGTCAATATATATCTTACCCAATACCAGTCGACTTTTTCTTGATATGGAATACCAGCAACGATCTCTTACTATAGTTTTTTGCAAAAATAACAATTCTGATTTGGCTGTTTTTCAAAATGTTAGCTTCACACCATAATATAATAAACTACTCGAAAATAAACAACAAATGGTCAGCAACATACAAAGCGAAAAAACAAATAACTGCAAGATTTGTCTAGAGTTTGATGGCACTAATAATAAAATAAGCAGACAGAAAGAAATAGGAAGGACAACCTTAATTTCCTCTAACTTTTGGTTGATTGAACATTGCTGATTAGACATTTTTGTTTGCTCCATCTGCTTTTGGTTTCTTGAGTTTTGAACCTTCAAACCACCCGGTTTCAAAGTTGTTTTTTTTGGTTATTTGAAGTTTCGTTTTGCTTTTGTTTTGTCTTTCTGTGATTTTGGGCACGATCTGTGTCTATTGCTAGTGATATTGATTTTGGATTTTGCTTTTGCTTTCCTTTGGTGAGTTTCTTCTGGGAGTTTTATCTAACGTGTTGTATCTAAAATCCGCTTAAGTTGCGTGCCTTGGATTGGATGAGGTGTTCTGGCGATGGCATTCGCCTTCTGGCTCTCGCTCTCTGTCTCTTTCTTTCTTTTTCTGTTTCCTTCTTCTGTCCTCTGCCTTGCTTGTTTGCTCTGCTTGCCCTGTCCCCCTCACCTGTCGCGATCTGTGGTAGTGACCTGTGTCGTTTGTTGGGATAGTCTTTGGTTTTTTGGTTTTGTGTGCAATGTGGCGTCTGCACAATTTTTTTTGACTGATTCTTAATCTTTGAGTATAGGGCCAGTTCCGTGACCTCTGATATGACCTTTCACATTTTTGGCTATAACTCCAGAACCATATTTCAGACATAGGTAAAAGTATTCTTTTTTTTGTTTCTTTGGGTTGGGGGGACCTTTTTGTTTTGTTTTTGACGGTGTTTTGCTTGTTACCTTTTTTTGGTTTTCTTTTTGGCGGCCTTTTTGGTTTTTTCAAATTGTTCATTGTTTGGGATTTTGCTTCTTTTGTTTTTGGATTTTTTGGTTTTCAAGGGTTAGGATTCCTTCAAGACCATTTTTGCCGCTTCCTTTTTGCCTTTTTTTTTTTTTCCCACAGACTACCACCACCACTAAAAGCAATCGGCATTTTCCTATCAAAATATACCATAGTAGCAATTGACATAAGTTTTTCAAATCATTAAGAATATTTGAATCAATTGAGTATAATATTATAGCAATCAATCATAGTATATACATTTCCATGATTTTTCAAACACAGGTAGTGTGGGTAACAGCTACTCTGCCGTATATAGTCATAACCATTCTGCTCATTCGTGGTGCTACATTACCAGGATCAACTCAGGGAATTAAATATTACTTGACACCAGATTTTGCACGCTTAAAGACTCCAGAGGTAAGTGAAATATCCAGCACTCATTTTTCAACCCTCTTTGATAATGTCGAGGCTTGTCGTCCAAAGTAGTACGCAATATTTTGCTGAAGTCAGCAGTTAACTTCCGCAATGCTCCGACTTTGAGACATGAAGATTTAGGGATCGAATCTTTCCATTGTAATAATTCCTCAAGAAATACATTAAATTGTGGATGAAAGGAGGTCGCCATCTCGCACTGTAATTGTAATTTTGGTTATAAACATAAGAAAAAAATGCAATTTTCCAAAACTAAAATTGAGCATTACTGACTTCAGCCAGATTAGTTTGGATGGTGCGCCTTTAAACCTTCAAAAATAAACAACAATCCATGATGCCATGTTTGAGCCATTATTAAAATATACACTGCATGAAGACAACAATATTTTACATGATGATGATGATGATGATGATGACGATGACGATGACGATGACGACGACGACGACGACGACGATGATGTCTAGATGATGATGATGATTCATTCCATATTCATTTATTTCCAGCCGAAAAACGTTACTACCTTTACCATGCAAAAAGAAGAGATATAACAAAATCTATTAGCTAGAGTGCTAGACACAACCAGGTCGCCAATTCTTGATGTCAATCGATTCAAACTGCAAACACACACTTCCTCATCTCATGTTACATTCCTTGACATTCCCTCTTCAATCATTACCAACAGCTTCTGAAATTTACTCACGTGCGATCATTATAATTTGTTTTATTTTCCACAGGTTTGGATAGATGCTGCTATACAAATATTCTACTCAATAGGAGCAGGTTTTGGAGTTCACATTGCATATGCAAGCTATAACAAATTCAATAATAATATATACAGGTATGTACATATATATAGCATTTTTTCATCATGGATGATCATTTTTGTGTTGATGAAATGTAGGTCACACCTTTGTGAAATCTTCTAATGCCTTTCTGTAAAGGTGGTTGTCTGTCCATTGTCCGTCTATTTTCTGAGATGGTAGGTCGCACACTCCTCGAACTTGTTGGATGGATTTTCCTTTTTTTCATAGATGATCAGGTTTTGCACTTATAAGTTCATCGGAAGTCAAAGGACAAGCCTGGTTGCAAGTTAGAACATCTTCAAATAGTAAAACTAACAGTATCAGTTTGTTGACATTGTCGGGCAGAGATTAATTTGTTGACGTTTTCGGACGCTGAGCTCTTTATTGGATCTATGGAGCATGTTCCGATTGGTTAAACGGTTTTTCAAACTTTTTGTACCAAATTGTTGCTCATATTTTTCTCATAACCCCTGTGAAATTTCTCAGCTTAGTTGTGTTCCGTTTCGGAGATAAATGTGAAAATGTGTCAATGTCAAGTATTTAATATTGATATATTCGGAAAATGGTATAGCCGGGAACCCTCACGTACGAGTGACCGTCTAGTATTTCAAGAATTAACACATTAGCAATAATACAATAAATACAAAGCAATACGTTTGTTCAAATCCCCAGCTTGAGAATTGTTAACAAATTGTTTTCTCAGCTTTTGTGAAATTAGCTTTTTATTTATCGTAATTCCTGTTCATTGCGTCCACGAGTCCATGTAAGCCTATTGTGTGGTTTATTCATATTTATAAAACATTTAGATCGGGAAATTACGTTTTGTAAACCAATTGCCAACAATTACGAATTCTAGTGCTTAACTAAGTATTAAATTTGTTTACGAGACAAAATGTTCACCTAAGTAGTATTTAATGGTATGTTTCCTCCGAACAAATATTAATTCTTTATTCTTCAGAATTAGTTAACAAAAAATACTGACTTTTTTCTTTGTTTGAGATAGACGCATTCGTAAACTATGAACTACAAGACTAGTGTACGATTTTCGAATTTCCAGTAGCTCTTCAGCACTGTTGAATTAAAATCCCCCTAGAAGAATGATACGGGGTATTTTGTTGCGATAATCACGAAAGAAAGTCTAAACCAGTATATGATATACATAAATTAAAAGTAAAACAAGGCTTTTGCTCCAGATCAAAAGCATTCTTCCTACACGTTGTTGCTTACTATATTTCTTCAAAACAAATCAATATGGATAGGTTGCATATTGGTTTATAAATAGTTTGCTAATATAGTCGAGGGTAGCTCTGAGAGTTTCGCGCCTTGGGTTAAATAACAGAAATAGACTCAAAAACATCCTCAAGTTGATTTGTTTTGTATTGAATATCATCATGAGTTAGTTCATCTTTAAATTAACTGCGTCTAGGATAACGCTATCAGCTCTTGACCTTGGAGAGAGGCATTACATAGTACTGCGATGTACCATACAAATGCAATGCGTCCAGGGGTAAATAACAACAGTCTGAGCTGCATTTTTTATTTCTGTGTTTTGAACAATCTTTTCTTTGGTACTATTTTTAGATACATGTTTTGAAACCATTGACACTCTACCGTAAAACGCTGAAACGTCAAAAGATTACCAACATGTCAATAAAGGTCAAATGGTTACCAAAGTGTAAATCAAGGTCACGTGAAGGTCACAAGGTTACCATAATGTGAGTCAAGGTCAAATGCGGATGTAACAATGCTGTATGGCGGGGCTGACTTTCACTGTTATATTTTAAAAATCATTTTTCAACAGGGACGCCTTATTTACAAGTTCAGTGAATTGTGTGACGAGTTTCTTCTCCGGGTTTGCCATATTTTCAGTGTTGGGATACATGTCACTTAAACTCGGCAGACCCATCGAGGATGTGGCCACAGACGGTAAGAAGAATTAAAGCTTTAGGGAAGACGTCGAAAGCGTCTAGATTTTTTTCTAAGGAAACATACAGATCGCTATATCTCGTAGGCCTGCAGTTAAAAATACAAGTAATTTGTCTCTAAAACAGGATGCTGTTACACCAAATCGCCCAAGGAAGGGGCCGCTGTAGGTTACGTAATTAAAACATACAAGGAGTTCTATGATTGAAATAAGTACAAATTATCCACGATACCAAAGGCCTAGATACACTTCGTCATTTTTGTAGTCATTTTCATTTAGAATGTTTCTTATGGTGTTACATTTTCACCACTATGTTAAATTTTCATTCCGAATGAACATTTTAATTTTTTTTATCATGGTGTAAGTTTTTTACCATGATGTAAAATGTAATTCATAGTACATTCTTTGGTAGTCGTTGTTTTCAAACAATACCATAATTACCCTGGTCCTTTCAATAATAAGCTAATATAATCTGTCCTTGACAGGTACAGTTGTTTTTATTCTGAAGAAAATAGTTGCTAACTGCTTCATATTTCTCAAATGAGAAACATTTTCATTTGGAATGTTTGTCACTGCCTTGATTTTTTATTATTCTAATTGGAGTTTTAGCAGATTATTCCGATCGATAATATTGTCTGGAAACTCGAGGTCAATATGCATTCAGTTGTCTGGATTTTACAATTGGTAAAAATGGCGAAGTCTATCTGGTCCTTAACTTGCGCATGATGATATCTAGAAATTCTGATATTTTGATGAACAACTGTTTAAACCCATGGGGTTAAATCTTTCTCTTTAATGGTTCTTAGACAACATGAACGCAACTTCAATGACACAAAATCTATAAATGCCGGAAGGCGCACTGAGTTATGAGCCTAGCATGAAGAGCAGGCTTGAATTTCAATCTTTTCCCTAATTAAAGCAATGTCAAGTTTTAATCATTTCAGGTTTAACACAAAATACAGTTATCGCCACCTTGAAACGAGATACAATAGATAATTTTCTCGAGTAAGCTTAGTTTCGTACGCGGGCTATTACCTGCGGATACTGCAAATACATGCACTGTGTCGGAGCTGCGTGCAATTACATGGAAGCACGCTACTGTAACATGCAAGTTACATGATGGAATGCACTTTGCTGTTAAGTGTAATTACATGGAAATGAAAACAGATGTTACATGAAATACACTGCTGTAACATAAAACATGGATGACATACACTGCTGTAACATAAAACATGGATGACATACACTGCTGTAACATACAACATGGAGATGCACATTGTTATTGCATTTGATTGCATGAAAATGCACACTGCTGGAACATGCAATTGCATGAAAATGCACACAGATGAAACATGCTATTATAAAGAAATTCATATTAATCTAACATGTAATTGCATGAAAATGTACTATGATGGAACACGCAATTTAAAGGAAATGCACATTGATGGAACATGCAATTACATGAAAATCCACATTGATGATCGAAACATGCAATTACATGGAGATGCGCGCTGCTGTTATTTGCAATTACATTGATATGTACACCGTTGTAACATGCAATTACATACTGCTGCAATATGCACTTCCATGAAATACATTATTGCTACTACATGCAATTACATGTAATAGTAGTAGGGTGCTGTAATATATAAAAAATGGTAATGTAGATAAATATTGCTGATTGTATGTCTTTACAGGTCCTGGTCTGGTGTTCATTGTGTATCCGGAAGCTATTGCTACTCTTCCTGGGTCATGGGCGTGGTCAATCATATTTTACCTCATGTTAATTACTCTAGGACTTGACAGCTCTGTGAGTAGCCTATACTGAATTCATGCTCTTGAGGTTGGAATGAGAACCCGATACATGAAGAGACACACGGTTTACAGTGTATTTACAATTTCCTGAAGGCATGCTATGTCTGATGCACCCAAAAGCAGGTATCAGGACCTTTCCATCATGCCTTGCTTCAATGTGATTTTCTATATCGATGTAAAAGTAATCTCAGTCCCACTGAAAGTTTAGTCCGCCTTTCATAGACCATAACGGAATAAAGCGTGAAACTACTGTACAACCCGGACTATAAGAACAAGGTACTAACATTCCTGCTACACCGGTTTTAATGAGAGTGTGATTTCACATATCTGAAATGCAAAATTGGGATGAGGTCTGCTAATTGTGTTATGGTTCATCAGTAAACTCTCTCATTACAAATTATACGCACAAAAAACAAAAATCCGATTGAAAGCAAGGCATAATGGGAAGGTCCTGATATCTTCTTTTGATTCACACGATACACAGAGGCACGGCACACAGGGTATAAAACTTAACAGTTCAGCTGTAGGAAGATTGTGTACACTGAAGCACCTGATGCCCACAGAGAAACACTGCAGAAGAGTTGAGCCACTTTGTACATTTTGGAACATTCTGCAGAGATGAAATGTAAGATCCCGTAACTAAATGTCTGAAGTAAAACTTTGGAGGGTTTACTTACTTGATATAATTTAACAGTTCTACCAATTATTGCAGCCTATTCACTATACTATTCACAGGAAAGGTAAGACAAAAATGACAGAGTGGCTCAACTGGTGGCGAAGGAAAGTTGAGACACCATGTTATTTCACACGTAGTACAAAAATATAGACATTGTGAAAATGCGGACTTTTTATATTGACCCTTCCCAGGAGAAAATGGGTTAGGGTTAATGTTGAGCGAACCTTCCAGTAATATCCATTTCAATCAGATCTTATGTAATTATTTCACTTACAGTTCGGTGGAATGGAAGCCGTCATCTCTGGCCTTACGGACCGATTCCCAGATACACTACGGCACCGTCGTGAATTGCTGACTGCCGTCGTCTGCATCTCCGTCTTTCTCTTCGCTCTATTCAACGTCACTTTTGGCGGGCTTTATGTATTCACGCTAGAAGATACGTATTTTGCAGGAGCCTCGCTCTTATTTGCGGTGACTGTTGAAGTAATAGCAATCTCATGGTTTTATGGTAAGATGTGTTCAAGTGCTTGTCAGAATACCTCGGCATTTAAGGCGCCGACATTTAACTAGAAGCAACGTTAACATGGTTAACCCGTAAAAATGTGGTTGACGGAAGAAAATATATACCCGTCAACCGACTTGTTTCTACTAAACCTTAAACTCGTAATTTTGTCTCCATCAACCAGAGCACCCATCATCCGCCCCTTAGTAGAAACACGCTAAAAGAGCCGTTTGATTTAATTTGTGGGAGAGTTTCAACTTAATCATACAAACATAAAATTCACATTATTTTGATGAACAGGAGGGCAAAATGACAATTCATGCATGTATTTGCTAAGGATATCTTAAACATATCAGTTCTTTAGGAAAGAGTTTCACGTCTTATGGGTGTAGACGGATTCATCACTTATCTCGTTCAAGTTTATGTTTTATCTTCTTAATCAAATCCTAGAAGTATGCAAGTGATTTTTAAAAAGTGTCGAATAGAAAATGAGAAATATTGAATCAAAAAGGGAAAAAGTTTTCAAGAGTTAAAATGGATTTTGTCTTACATTTTACAAACAGGTCTAACCAATTTTTGTGGAGATGTGAAGCAGATGCTAGGTT
>JXSR01S015926.1:1455-12185 GCA_000969725.1 Ophiothrix spiculata
CCCCCCCCCCCCCCCCCCCCCCCGCTTCGTACGGCCCTGGTATCGGCATACGTCCAGCCATTTCGTACTTACCAACGAACGAAACGATAACAAAGGCTGCTTAAAGGCAGCCTAGTATAAAGAAAAAGAAAGGGAAAGAAGGAGGGCGAAAAAAAGAAAGAAAAAGTGAAAAGACAGAAGAGAAGAAAGACGGAGGGGCGCAAAAAAAGGAAAGAAAAAGAAACAGGAAAGAAGGGAGAGGGTAGAGAAAGAAGGAGGGACGCAAAAAAAAAAAGAAAGAGAAGAGAAAGAGGAAGGGGCGCAAAGGGAAAGAAAAAGAAAGAAAGCAGGAGTGCAGAAAGGAAAGGAAAGAAAAAAGAAGGATGGAGGGGCGGAAAGGGAAAAGGAGGGAAGGGTGCAAAAAGGAAAGGAAAAAGGAGGGAAGGGTGCAAAAAAGGAAAGAAAAATGAAAAGACAGAAGAAAGGAGGAGGGGTTGCAAATAAGGGAAGAAAAAGAAAGGGGAAAGAATGAAAAGATAAAAGAAACAGGGATAGAGATAGGCGCAAATTGGAAAGAAAAAGAAGGGAAGGGGAACGAAAGGAAAGAAAAATGAAAAGACAAAGAGACAGAAGAAAGGAGGGGCACAAAAACGAAAGAAAAAAGGATAAGAGGGCAGAAAGGAAAGAGAAAAGGAGGGAGGGGCGCAAAAGGAAAGGGAAAAAAGAAGAGAGAGAAGGAGAGGCACAAAAAGGAAAGACAAAAAAGAGAGAACGAAAAATAGAGGGCGCCAAAGCATGAATTAGACAAAAATACACTCTTAGAAGAAAAGGTTCTTTTAAGAACCCTTTTTTGTGCCATCAAGAATGGTTCCGTAAGCTTCAAGGAACCCCTTTGAACAAAGACCAGGAAACCCTAAAAAGGTTCTTGGTGAAACATGAAAAATGTGTTTAATAAAGCAAAAACATGTGTTAATAGGACTAACTATGCCTTCTCTTCCCTTATTTGCAGATTATGTAAAGACTGAGAGCAAATTAGGCCTTGATGGCCTACTTGCATTTTATAAATTTCTACAAAGAACCATCAAAGGGTTCTTAACAGAACCATTTTAGACGAAAGGGTGCTCCCTGTGGGACAAAAAAGGGTTCTTAAAAGAACATTTTCTTCTAAAAGTGTATTATGCACCAAATGGCGTGATTTGCCCTTTGAAATTTCAAAATTTTCTATCTTCTAAGGGGGCACATTCGCCTCAGACACCACCATCATATTGATTGTCGATTGAAAAACGTGCCAACTTCAAACATGATTTAGACAAAAATATATTACCAAATGATGTGATTTGCACTTTTAAATTTTAAAATTTTCTATCTTCGGAGGGGGCACATCCCCCCTCAGACACCCCCTATGCCAACTTGAAATATGAAATAAACAAAAAATAAATACCAAATGGCGTTATTTGCACTTTTAAATTCTATCTTCGGAGGGCACATCCCCCTCAGACAACGCCCGTACATATCGTTTGTCGATTGAAAAGTAACTACTTGAAGTATGAATCGGGACAACAATATATGCACCAAATGGCGTGACTTGCACTTAGAAATTTCAAAATTTTCTATCTTATTAGGGGGCACACCCCCCTCAGACACCCCCTACATATTCTTTGTCGGTTGAAAAAAGTGTTAACTTGAAGTATGAATTAGACAACTGTCCTGCATCTGTCCCTGGTAAAGATACATTTGGCAATTTGTCGCATAACTGGGACAAGGAGAGGTGAGGAGGACATTGTTCAATTTTGCTGGGGGCGCCATATGCCAAAATCAAGTTGTGCCCCCCGGGTCAGGAATTCCTGGATACGCCCCTGTAGAATACACACATAGTGTATGATCCTTGGGCAAGGGATCTTTTGGGTGGCTAAAGATGTCACCTATTTTGGCCGATCTAGAGTAGAATGTTTTGACCCCCGCACGGCTTAGGAGCCGGCGAATTTTGTCTGATACACTTCGTATACTACTTCATGACTTGAAGAAGTCGGAGTTACTCCTGACGAAAGCTTGACAGTTCAACTTGTCTGACGGCGAACCCGTTAAAATCTACCAATTGTTATGAATTCCCGTCGTAAAAGCCTTTCTCAAAAGGAACCATATCCAGCAATGCTTGTGCCATTTACAATAATGTAATTTTGCCTACATAAAACCATATAGAATATTTTCTATTCTCTTAAGCGGACCTACGTCATACGCAGCGGTTACGCAGCACAGAGGTCTAAAAATAGCTCTCGAGCGCGGTGAAAACAATCAATACTTCAACCAGTGATCACGTCATTTTCTTTCTTTTTTAGCCAGACGAAAATCTGTGAAATGATGAGTTGTTTGTCATTTTGTTAAGACTTGAATACCACACATCTCGTATGATTTTGGAATCAAAATATTTTGACAATTTGCTAAAATCAATCGAAGTTTCCGCGAGCCGGCATTTTCTCCATTGAATTGAATGGGAAGTCGGCAAATGTTTTCACCGCGCTATTTGGACAAACGTCCCGGATGTAAACAAAACGCCCGGATGTCCGCTCCTGCCTATTCCTTTGTTTCAGAACCTTCATCATCGTCACTGGTCGGTTTCAGTTACTATTTGTATCGTACTTTTCTCTTCTTTTATTCTTTACGAGTCATCAGAATTCCGTGCTGCGCCATTGTAAGTATGACGAAGAAACAATCGAATATCGTACTATTTATCATCTTTTTATAGTCTCCACGAGTTACCAGAATTCGGTGCTGCGCCACTGTAAGTTGACGAAAAAACAACAACAATCGAGTATCGTACTTTTATCTTTTTTTAATTCTGGATGAGTTATCTAAAAATCGAGAACCATTTTGACATTACAATACGCAATGCATATGCACTAACGTTCTATAAAGAGTTTTTTAATTTCCCGATCCACTTCATATTTATCCCATTGGTTTATTAGTGATTACAGTCCGCTAGTCCGAAGTATCGGTAGTCTGCAGGTTCGCTATTCCAAAAATTAAAATAGGGTTTATTGGCTCATTCTCCGATAAAGTGTGCAACTTTGCCGTTTTGGTGTCGCTCATGTTCGTGTTACTTGTTTAACGTTGTTAAGCCTATTACAAATAATTTGAGTGATCTAGTTGATACATTAGAGTCACATTAGTAACATGTGTGAAGCTAAACATTTTAGCATGCCAGGAAAGTAGATAACGATTAATCTGAAAATGCAAAATCGTTACTTTTCCCCATGTCGCCAACCATACTTTTTATGTTTTAAGTGCCCCCGATCCTAAAATATTCGGGCATATCAAACGCAATGCACGCTATTTAACAGCCCGTAATAGGTATTGATATTGAGAACCGTAAACCATGGACTGCGCCATTTTGTAATTGATAGTTTATACAACTTTTGTTTACCAACTTAGGTCCCCCATGGGTTATAAACATTTCATCGGTTATGCAGATACATTATTAAATTGTTGAAAAGTATAATAAACAATATTTACTGAATTTTATCATAACTTTGCATATGACTGAATGATTTTTTTAAATTTTTTAAATAGCATTTATTTATTTTAAAACACCACAGCCACTAAAAATTTGTCGGCTCAGCGCTATTACTAAATTATTTTCTTCACGGGGCTGCGCCATATTGACATTGTGTATTGTAACTCATTTGTTCGCAAACTTAGGTACCCTATATGTTTAATAAATCTCATTTATATTTTTGATCAAGTTTAATCGTTCAAAATGTATTGGCAAAAAATATAATTATTTTGAAACATTCCATTGAATACAATTTTATGCTTCTATCGATTGTAAAATAGCAGATTAACTATCATTATTGTCATCTATAACGCCCAAGTAACTGAAACTTTGATCCGTACAACAAATACAACGGCTAAAGGCCTATAGATATACTTTGTCATTTTTACCATCTTGAAAATCCATAGAGCTGAATGCATATTGACCTCGAGTTCCTAGACGATATTATAGATCGGAATTATCCGCTAAAACTACAAATAGAATGATAAAAAATCAAGACGGTGATAAAATTCCAAATGAAAATTTTTCTCTTTGGAGAAAAATCAAAGGAGTCAGAAAATCTTTTCAGCAGAATATAAAATTCACAGTACAGATATTAGATTATAATGAAAAGATCAAGGTAATTATGGTATTGTTCTCGACCTAATGAGATCAATCTATGCCCCGTTGAACACCATCATGAAACATTTTCATAAATGGTGAAACATTTTACTCCATGACAAAAATTTAACACATGAGAAAAAATCAAAATGAAAATTTTCATTCCGAATGCAAATTTAACATAGTGGTGAAAATGTAACACCATGAGAAAAATTCTGAATGAAAATGACTACAAAAATGACAAAGTATATCTAGGCCTTAATGCATGGTTTCAATTTTCTTTACAACTGTATTTCTTGCCGTGGTGTAAAATTTTACGAGCCAGAGTACAAACGGGACCAGTACTATCCTTTTGGCAAAACTTTTTTCGGTATCTTAGGTCTTCATATGTCCTATAAATGTGATAAAAATTACCAAAAAATTGATTTGGATGTGAGCTATATATTTCCAAAATGTTTAATACCTTTAAAAAAATATTTGAAAATGTTATGACAAAATCATTCTAGAATTCATATCAAGCAAGTAACGTGACCATCGCTGTAGTTAACACATCCCTCATTTCTATTTAGCTTCATCAAACCTGTATGCTGGAAAAAGTAAACTTACCTAAAAAGCTAATTTATGGCAAATACAATCTTAGTGATTCTTTTTATCCATTCATTGATCACTCAAACCCAACACCGGAGAATGACATCGCCCCATTTACTGATCTCCCGATCGAACAACTAGCAGGGGCGCGAGCGAAGCGAGCGCTCCTGCTAGTGACATATAAAGTTTAATAATATTAAGTATTTGATATGGCATAAGAGCTTTTTAAAGCATGTCGCCAATATTGCAAACAAATACGAAGTAGATTCTAAAATCGATAACAAAGTGTGAAAATGAATTTGTTGATGGATGATTCCGCATTAGGTTTATCAAGTAAACTTCAGTGTTGAATAACATATATGTTATATAGAATTATATATTCACAGTAATGATTTACAAGGATATTAATATCAAAAAAACCCTATGTGACTGTCACGTCGCGGCAGATACGAAACGCACATTTTGCTGCCTTCTCGCAAAACGCGGTACACTATGAGCGAAATACTACACCGCAGTGTAGTATGTGTAGAGCTCCTAATTTAGTGTAAGATCAATTTTCTCAATGATGAATATTAAAAAAAAGATTCAAACAGATACGAAACGACAGATACGAAATTTAGGTATAGGGAATACATTGGTTAAAACATCAAGTATTTTTAAAACATCTCCCATGCACTTTTCTTCTTCAGAAACCATAAGAGTTTATGATTTTGTATGTTTTTCATGAGTTATTAGTAGTCGAAATTTCAACATTTCTCTAACCAAAGTTGCACGGTTTATTGGAAAATGAGCCTATTATGAAATAAGGTCCCCTAGTAGTTACCCCTAGTCCGAAATTAAAAAGGTTCGTTAATTCTAGGGTTCGCCAGTCCGAAAATGGAAATGGCATTTGGCAACCCCATTTTTTTCGGACTAGCGGACTTTTTTAATTTTCGGACTAGCAAACTAGCAAACTATTTTCTGACTGGTGAACCTTATTTCATTTTTGGACTAGCGATCCTTTTTCTCTTTTTCGGAGTGGTGAACCTTTTTCATTTTCAGACATGCGGACCTTAATGCTAGCGGACCTTTCTAATTTTGGATTGACAGACCTAAATTCATTTTCGGACTATCATGATCGTTAATGTGCCATTGTTTGGGGTTCGTCTCAAATATTACAAAATGAATACAATATTAACAAAACACGATCAGGATAGAGGTAGAATATTGTAATACTGCCTGATTAATTCCATGGGACTGATCAGGTATCTGATATAAGATAAACTACGCAACCTACTTGCTCAGTTAGGTGTGAAATGCGGTGACCACTTGCACTTAATTGACTGAGTTCTTCGATTTTCACAAATGGTTTAAACGAGTGTATAACACGTTACTTGGTTCGGGATAGTTACTCGTAATAGGCATTCAGTTCCCTGTCTATATTTTGTTATACTGTGTATAGACTTTTAAACATCATTACAGTGTTACCCAGAGCCCGGAGGCCTCGCTTTGTTGAGTTAGCAGGGGTGGGAGTAACATGGCCTTCAAGTTATTAGCTTTTGCTGCTGAATATTTCCATGAATATTTAAAACGACGCGGTATAATAAGAACGGCAATGACTTGATGTTTGTATGAATTAAAGCTTGATAACACAGTAATTCAATTCACAAACGTGAAGAAAAAGTTCATAATGTAATCATGTTTCGGAATATCTACCACAGTAAATACATGTAGTTACAGCAGACCTGTTTGATGTTACATAATTAGGAGTGCATTTCGTGACCTTGCAAATTTGCATTAAGACTGTAATACGTCACTGTATACGCTGCGAAAGTAGTTACACAACTTCTTGCATAATTAGCCCAGCACGTGCGATATGGTTTCACCGATGACACGTTTAACTCGAGAGACTTACGTATACACAGACACTCCCACACCCCAACACACACACCTCCACCCCACGTGCATTACAAATACTTCCGAGAACTCTTGTGTCCTCATATATATAACTATACATAAAGTCCTTTAATGTCCTCGAAGTGCGGACCCCCCTAAGATGGTAAAACATGACGATTTAGGCGTTTTTAAAGCAATGCTTTCCGAGGACCAATGAATATTTAAAGTCATCGGTGTGACGGTGTGTTATCACGGAAGGTCCTCGCTTTATATAGTAACACACACCCCCACACAAAAAAAGACCATCTTTTCAGTCGCTTTTTGTCCACAAATTAAAAAACAATAGTGACAGTCATTACCTTATAATAGTCTATTATAAGACGCTTTTCTATAACACATTAGCGTGATAATGCTTAGTTTTGTTTCATTTGAATTCAAGATCACTAAAATAAAATGGAAATTATTCCCTCGGGACTTAACGTCTGGTAAAAATGCCCACCACGCACTGTTGTTTGAGGTGGACATTTATTCATTTTTAACCAATTTTTTTTTTCTTCACAGAAAGTTGATAAAGCAGTATAAATAACTGGAATGTGTTGCAAGTTTTGAACCCATTCTCAACATTTTATTTCATTTTGGGTGGAATTTTGTTAATTTTGAGCTCATTTATTGGTATTTTTTGTAAATTCAGATTTGTGCAAAAATGAGGGCGCTATACATATTTCAAATTATTGATTATATTTGATTATCGATTATGTCATTTGATCTGTGAAGATTTTGGCTAGAAATGATAAATAAAATTTTCTTGACATCATATGCTTCATTTCCATAACTAATTTCGGTACGGTACACACCAACATACCTCTTCTACATCCAAAATGAGTTTTTTATGAAAAGCGCCATCTATTTTGAAACTTAGAAATAAATATCCCTATTTCTATTGGGTTCAAACAACAGTGCAGGTTTGTGACGGTGTGTTGTCGTGCGGAAGGTCCTCGGTTTATATTAGACACTTCAGGTAATTTTTAAATTATGAATCAAATTGCTTCAAATGAATTTTAAATAAAAGCAGGTGATCTAAAGAATCCAAACCCGTTTGAATTTTTCAAATCCGACCTTCCGTTGCAAAGTTATGAAGGTTTTTGTATAATTAATTTAACTAATTTTGGAGACCGCAGGATAGGGGATAAATCTTTTAGTTTCTTTATTTTCGCCAAGCAAGGTCACGGCACCAATCCAGTTACACCTCTTGTCAATACACAGAGTAATTTGGTCAATATTTTAATTGTCTGAATGTATATTACACACACAACAGGTGTTATTTTGCAGCTTTTTGCGCCCACACATGCGCGGGATGTTTAAAGATGATTAGTTCCGCATGATAAAGAGCTGATCAAAATTGCTTTAGGCGGAAGAACAGGCGCAGAAATTACACCCAAACAGTCATTATTTTTGCCGCTTGTTGTTTATTTACATTTGATTTAACAGATATATTTAAAAAAATTCTTGAGTGTGCATGGATGTCCACATAACTTGTACTCCTCTGAAATTCTCTTTTCTTCACTTCCAAAAAAATTGGCAAACCTTTGTAAAATCAATAACTCTGCAACCACAAATCAGAATTTTTTAGTACAAATAAGTGGCTGTGCATGGACAAAATCATCTTCCTGATAACATATTCTTAAATAAAAAATGGTCTATCATATTGCGCGGAACTCAGAAAAACATCTGATAACGCAGGTGAAAACGTATCTAGAAACACTTTATGTCAGTATCAAAACAAAACTATCAAGCCCACTTAAAGTCATGCCTGCTTGAATATGAACTATGCGTCAATGTATTTGTGTGTAAGCGGTGTGAAAAATCAACGGTCTCCTGCCAAGTAATGGGTAAATGAAGTATCTATTTATATAGGAATACACACACACAAAGAGACCATCTTTTCGCTTTTTGTCCACAAACTGAAAAACAATAGTGACAGTCATGACCTTATAAAAGTCTATTATAAGACGCTTTTCTATAACACATTAGCGTGATAATGCTTAGTATTATTTCATTTGAATTCAAGATCACTAAAAAAAAAGGGAAAATTATTCCCCCATAGACTTAACGTGTGGTAAAAATGCCCACCACATTTGTTTGGAAGCAGATCGCACGTGTTGGGGTGATTTACATAAATTATGTGTCACTTCCGCAGCGTATAGAGCCAACTTTGTACGCACGCATAATATACGTATCCCACTTTTTTTTCCTGTATATATTTTAGCTATTGCTGTTCGTATGTGTTCGTTAGAAGTACGTTAAAACGTTGTTCATACGGTTTTGTCCGTTATGTATACGTTCTATTCATTATCCACATGTGTTGTTCATTCTCTCTAATGTATTATTTCTCCTCCATCTATATAGATACTCGTTTGGACCTGTTCGTGATTCACATAATTTCAAACGACCACCTCCAACTCGATCTTTTAACAAAGATGAAGACACTAAGCAAATGTCAACAGCAAGTATCACAAACTGTGCCGATTTTCCAAGAATGCTACCATTAAATGGAACTGAAAAACAGAATTATTCAGAGCTATTGGTTTCACAATTTTCTTTGAACCCATTGCCAAAATGTGAACCTAAAGATCACCTCGTTTTTCTCAAGACGCACAAAACAGGCAGCACAACTCTACAGCTAATACTGCAATTGTTCGGATACTACCGAAACATATCATTTTTATTCAACGTCGACAATGGGAGAAATGGACATCTGCGAAAAATATCTGTTAGTGTCAAAACTGTACTTCCTCCACTAAATATTAAAGCTGGAAATTATGCTCAATATTTCAATAACTTCGACATGTCAACTGTTCATATCCTATACAAACGTTCAGTTTTTAATAGCTTGATGAAACAGGATACAAAATATATATCCATTTTACGCGAGCCTACATCTCAATTTGAGTCAGCGTTTGTATTTTTTGGAGTTGGCAAAGACAAATCACTTCCGGTGCTGGAACAAATTGAAACATGGTTTCAGGGCAATAAAACTAGTCGATATGTAAATAATCCTCAAATAAATGACCTTGGATTTGATGTTGCGCAAGCTCACAACAAGACCATGGTGAACAGATACATCCAGCAACTTTCCAGGGACTTTGATTTGATGCTTATTACAGATTACTTTGACGAATCGTTACTGCTTCTAAAACAGCTAATGTGCTGGAGCTTTGCGGACATTTTATACATCAAACAAAACGCTCAGCCCATTGCAAGAAAAGTTAATCCAAAAAAACCACTACCAGAGGAATTGAAAAACAAGATAAGATACTTGAATGAAGCAGACGTCAGTCTATATAAATACTTCAACAAAACGTTCTGGCAGAAAATTGAAGAGTATGGTCCGAATTTTTCACGCGACTTGAAATTGTTTCGCGAAATGAAATTGTGTCTTTATGACATGTGTGTGTCTGATATTAAAGGCCAACGCAAAGTTACTTATAAGACCAAGGTAAATGCAAGCGAATATTGCATTTTACAAACCAACAAGAACACCCTTTTTAGAAAGTTATGGAAAAGACAAAGCATAGACCTACTATGAAAATATATACCAACAAAATTATTCACATACATGATCTCGCGGCAAAGGTCAGTAAAAGAATGAAATGAGGCACACATTTCATAGAGGCTGAACAGTAGGACAGCCAAAAGGCGAGATCAAAGGATGCCGACAAAATTATTAAACACGAGGACTTTGCAGCGCTGAACTGCGCATTTTTGGGGTCGAAGATGATGTTGTTCCCCCCGATATTTTGAAATATTTTCTTGAAGCAATAAAAACAATTCAGTTTATCGACCTGGATTTCTAAAGTTATCACATTAAATTAAAGGAAATACTCTTTCCAACCCATATTTTCTTTACAAATATTGTTCAGTAATAATTGTAAAATCTTCATCCAAAGTTTTTGTTGCAAAATTACGACTTGAAACTAAAAAGTTTGTTTACATTTTTGTTCTTTGAATAGAAAAATATCCAACGCTCTACAGTATTCAACATTATTTTGATTCATTAGAACAAACTTTGATTTATAAAAGCCGCCTATTTCCAGAGATGGGCACCCTCCATGAAAGTCATGAAATTAACAATAAATAA
>JXSR01S015929.1:6095-21175 GCA_000969725.1 Ophiothrix spiculata
CAATGGCATTTAAGTATTCATGCCTTTTGGAATCGGCTTTTCATAAAGCAGCTATAACATGCAAGCTTATATTTGCAGCATTGGAATGCTGTATCTTATATTGCTGCTCCAATGGCATTTAAGTATTCATGCCTTTTGGAATTGGCTTTTCATAAAGCAGCTATAACATGCAAAGCTTACATTTGCAGTATTGGTAAGCATCATCAAATTTACAACAGCTGCACTACTGATATTTAGCTAATTTGCTCAAAAGGCAGCTATGATAGCTAGCAAAATCCTTGCAATCCCTGTTTGCTGGAGGAATGGTGATAAAAAAACAGGTACCTGGTGATCTGGCGACAGTGTAAAAACACTTAGTTGTTTGTTGCTTAATTATCACCTTGAAAATGTCAGGATGCATGGGGACTAGGTGTGAAACGCTTTGCTTGTTTTAACTCGTCTCCTGTTTCAGGTCAACTTCATTTATCTTGACTTTTAACAAAATCAAGATGTAGTTAACTTGAGAGAGGCCTACCTTGTTTGTGATGTTTTGCCGAGATGAAATCCAATGCCAACTTGCGCTTTATATTTTTGCTTTTTAGATTTGGTATTTTCAAGGCTGAATAAAGAGAACATCTTTAAAATGCAACAAAGCAAGCACAAGTGTTTACTCGCGAAAATTGTTGCTTTCAAGATGGAAGTTTTTTAACAAGAAAAGAAAAAGGACCTGGATTCGGTTCATTCCGTCCCGGGGATGTTATCCATACCGTAGATATTTACATAATCAGATGGAGCGGAAGCAGAGAGGAATGTTGTAAAGATGAAGATGAAAAGTTTTTGGGGACCTGGTTCTAGTGTATAATATACCCTCTGGAGATACGCACCATATGACATAAGAGGAACATGGAGGATTCAGAAGTAGACAAGTACTACATGCAGATGATAATGCATTAAAGATGTGAGTTTGGTAGAAAACAAGGCCTAGTTCTTATTTGCACTGATGATGGTGACTTGTATAATACATTTAGCACCCTCGTGCAATTGGAATCGTCAAAAAAGTTGTTATTTGTGAATTTGGTGCAAATTATGAGATGCCACATTTCAGGTGGATGTTAAAGTACATGTGGCCACATAATGGTGAATATTCCAGGAACATTCTATTGCTATCAACAGTAGATAGCAAAGTAATACTATGTTTATGTTTCTATTGGTGACAAATGGCTAAATAATACAGTACATTGTTATCAGCGGTGGATAGAAAATTAATACTATGTTTACATTGCTATCAGTAGTAGATAGCAAAGAAATACCATAAATTGGTATCAGCAGTAGATAGCAAATACTTATGTTTACATTTCTATCAGTAGTACTAGTAGACAGCAAAGTAATACCATACTTTGCTATCAGCAGTAGATAGAAAATTAATACTATGTTAACATTTCTATCGGTGGTAGACAGCAAAGTAATACCATATATTGCTATCAGCAGTAGATAGAAAATTAATACTATGTTTACATTTCTATCAGTAACAGATAGCTCAGTAATACTGCATATTGCTATCAGTAGTAGATAGCAAATACTTATGTTTACATTTCTATCAGTAGTAGACAGCAAAGTAATACCATACATTGCTATCAGCAGTAGATAGAAAATTAATACACTATGTTTACATTGCTATCAGTAGTAGATAGCAAAGTAATACCATACATTGCTATCAGCAGTAGATAGAAAATTAATACTATGTTTACATTGCTATCAGTAGTAGATAGCAAAGAAATACCATAAATTGGTATCAGCAGTAGATAGCAAATACTTAAGTCTACATTTCTATCAGTAGTAGAAAGCAAAGTAATACCATACATTGCCATCAGCAGTAGATAGAAAATGAATACTATGTTTACATTGCTATCAGTAGTAGACAGCAAAGTAATACCATACATTGCTATCAGCAGTATAGATAGAAAATTAATACACTATGTTTACATTTCTATCAGTAACAGATAGCTAAGTAATACTGTATATTGCTATCAGTAGTAGATAGCTAAGAATTACCTGCATTTCTATCAGCAGTATATAGAAAATTAACACCATGTTTACATTTCTATCAATTGTAAATAACAAATACTGTACATTGCTATCAGCAGTAGATAGAAAATTAACACTATGTTTACATTTCTATCAATTAACAAATACTGTACATTGCTGTCAATAGTAGATAGCAAAGTAATACTATGTTTACATTTTATCAGTTATAAATAACAAACACTGTACATTGCTGTCAGTTGTAAATAACAAATACTGTACATTGCTATCAGTAGTAGATAGCAAAGTAATACTATGCTTACATTTCTATCAGTTAAAATAACAAATACTGTACATTGCTATCAGTAGTAGTTAGCAATGTAATGTTATACATTGTTATCAGTAGTAATTAGCAAAATAATAACTGCATTGATATCAGCAGTAGATAGCTAAGTAAGTAGTAGTAGATAGCAAAATAATAATAATACATTACTATATCTGTGGTAAATAGCCAAGTACTACCATGCATATTGCTATCCGCAGTAGATAGCATATACTGTAAATTGCTATCAGCAGTAGATAGTGAAATAATTTCACATATTGCTATCAGTAGTGCTTTCATAAAAAGATGAAAAAAATACTGTTGCTATCAGTAGTAGACATAAGACAACAATTTGTCTAAATTGAAAATACAAATAAAACATCAGAACAAAAAAAATAATAATAACAGTTGGTTTTCAGCATCCAATTCAGAAAAGAATGTTCAAAATTGTGATGACTTAATCAATTCCTATTAGCTGTCACTTTAATCATATTATGAATCATTACATTCAGTGAAATCGAGTTGATTTATTTAAGATGTCACTTTTATTACTCACATTTCACTCTCTTTGACGATTCCACCCACACAGGCAAACAAATCTTGCCTTCCAATCGATCAATATCATATTTTTGTCAGTTTGTGATTTATTGAAAAAATGTCTGAGCAAACATAAGCACTACAAATATATTGATCTGTGGAATTGACTGACTGGCCGCTGTGATTCAATTAGCATGCTAATTACTGCGTCAATCCATGCGTTGTGTAATTAATCTAATTAATAGCCATGCAAATTTTTGTTTTACCTGATTAGGATTGATACATTGCTGTGCGGTTTATTGCTTAGTAAGATGGTTTGTGTGCAGGTAATCAACATACCATAGTCGGCCTCCAAACAAAAATTTTCCCCACCAAAAGTTTGGTCCAATGTATATAGCAATTCAATAACATGTGCAATCTAGCGCAAAATTTTATTTGGTCTCAACTTGGTGTTGGAAGTTATTTTGTTTGTCACTCATCATTTTGACGTCATGACAAAATGTTTGGTAGCGAAAATTTTGTTTGGAGGCCGACTATGGTTTCGCCCTATTAATTAGGAAAAAAATGTTTTGTCCCACTCTTTTGCCGAAAATGTTGAATGAAATATTTTGGTTTTTTAACCAAAGATGTGGAATTACAAGTCAGGGGAGGCGTAGTGCACTATAAATCTCCTGCATTTTTTAACTGAGATATAAACAAAATGTGGAGTTCTCTGACATGGTTCTGAGCTTGATTCTAGTTAAATTTGGAAGTAAAATAAATCACCCCGATGCATGACAACAAGTACAATTTTCCCCTTCCTAATGTACTTGATTTTGACAGTGGCGCATAGCCAGAAGGGCGGAGGGGAGGGGTGTGGACAAAACCCCAATATTTCTTTTGTTGGTCGGACCGCAGAAGAGGCCACCTGTTGAAAAATCAAGACTTTTGCAGTTGTTTTCTTGTCAGTTTGCAAAAGCTGCGTTGAAAAAAATGTTTGTCTATTTTTGAGTCGTCAAAAAATTTGCGCCCCCAATATTTTCTGGCAACGCCTCTGAACAAGAATACGGTACCACAGTCTGTGGACAATTAACTTGAAACTGTCCATTTTGCTTCAAATTTAGTGATGTAATAATTATTTCATTCACAATCTACTTTATGTTTTCTACAGGAATCAATTGTTTTGTCAAAAGATTTCACATTTAATTAGTTATAGGCCATGGTCACAATTACCTTTCTCTAGGCCATAGGGTCAAAACATAGTCGGCCTCCAAAAATTTTCACTACCAAACATTTGGTCGTGGCGTCAAAATGACGATTGACTTCAAATAAAATAACTAAAAATTTCACACTAAATTGCACATGTGTTGAATTGCCATATATACATTGCCCACAATTACAACCTGATTGCCCAAAATGTTTGTTATCGGATTATACTTTAAATTCAATCGCAAATATTTGGTGACGTCACAACTAAATGTTTGGTAGCAAAAATTTTGTTTGAAGGCCAACTGTCTATGTTTTGACCCCTACCAACGGTTCTGAATTCGGAAGTGGCATTTTGATGATTTTTCAACAGTCTACAGACACTATTTCAAAAAACAACAGCAATTAGAAGTTATGTACAAAATAGCTACAGGCATGATACCAATCTTTTCGGAAATTTTGGAAAAAATCTGAAAAAACAGCATGAAATAGGACAATAAGGTCCAAAATCAGGATAAAAACTGATGTAAATGTGTAAATTTTGAATTTAAAAATTATATTTCCTATTTGAATTGAAAAATAATCATGCCTGAAAAAATCTGGAAAAACAGCATGAAATAGGACAATAAGGTCCAAAATCAGGATAAAAATTACTAATAATGTGTAAATTTTGAATTTAAAAAATAGGATTTCCTATTTGAACAGAAAAATAATCATGCCTGTCTGTATGCCATTTGTAGCTGGTTGTATGAAGTAATGCGACCATACCTTTAACAAGATCATTTCCATTATTATCATTTGAAGGATATCTTGTATTATTTCTAGATTCTAAAGATTACCAAAAAAAAAAATATTCAGGTCAAGAACTCCTGTAAATCCCAAATACAGAACCACCATATATTTCCTATTCAGCATACCACGCATTATCCCGAAGCCAGTACACAGTTTCTATAGCTCAAAAGCAGGAACATATCCTGATCGGTAAAAACATCTTTTCTTTGCCTTGTTCAATAACATTAGCATGCGCCTTAATACTTGTCCATGCCTTGAAGGCCTACCAAGATGTCATGTCTTATTTCTTTTGATGCTTTGTTGACAGGAGACTCTCTTTCTTATATAGATTCTGCTGTTTGTATATCGTATGTATGTATATTACTTTCAAATATTTCTTTCCTTTGGTCGCCTTAACTATATTTTCTTTACTCCCAGTGATTTTCACTGGAAAGAGAGGGGCCTCAGATATCCCCAAACAGTAAAAACATTTGAGAACATTACTCATTAGGGTTGTAACTAAGGAGTAATGTTCACATGCAATCAAAGGGCCCCGGAGGGCCCAAGCTGTTTACATCAAATAAGACGGCCCTAAGTGGGCCCAAGCAGAAGAAGCATCAAGAGAACATTATTAATTGGATTGACTAATAGTCAGTTTGGGACATTCACAAAAGGGTTTCTACACTTAAAAAATCTTGTTCATTATTCTTCTCAAATATTTTTGATCTTTCTTCCATCTCTGCTCTCCTTCCTCCTTCACTATTTTCTTAACCTCTTTCTAAGATACCTTTTCCTCTCCCTCATTTTTCCATTGACATAACTGTTCTCCTCAACCAATAACCCTAACTCACTAAAGTCCAAAAAAAATCTCCTCGAATCTTACTGTATAAAAAATCCACATTTTCATACATTTAACCCGAGGATTTGAACCCGGGACCTATCGCATCCCAATCAAATATTCACCTATACCAAGCCACCCATAGACGTTGCCTTGGCAGCGATTCCGTGACCAAATATATATCTCCCGGTTGTGAAGTATTTGGATTATTTTTCTTCATTTTCTACTCTAGGATATTGTAGGATTGCGCAGGGTTAGGGTTAAAATTAATGACTTCCTTTCAACTTTGTGCGTCTCATTTATTCTATTCATATTTGCCCATCTACTATTTCTTTCTCATGTTTGAACATTCCCCTTATTGCCATCATGCACCTTGCTACCTATCATATCTTGCTTTCACTTATATATCATTTCCCCGTTCTTATCTCCAAGCGATATCTTTCCTTCTACCAAATTCTTCATCTCTCTTCCCTTCTCAACTTCTCACCTTTTCCCATCCTCATCCCCTCTCTCAAATATCGGCAAAGGAGTCAGAATATAAAAGAGATAAATCGACGACGGCGGTAAATATCTCCGGCTCCAAGATGTCGTCCTCGCTCACCCCCGAAGCCTCATGCAGCTGTGCATCGTATTCCAAATATATGCGTATTACCTGGATCCCAAAGCGCAATATATATATTGACAATGATATGCTTGTTTTTCACAACTTTTATTTATCTCTTTATTGTGTTGACAATTCTAAAGTGTTTTATTAACGCATGAATATTTGTATGCGTAAGTTGTTTGTGTTCTATGACCTGCTTGCGTGAGGAGAATTACTTGCATCAGTGTATTTGTGTTATGCATGTCCAGGAAGTCAAAAGCTTTTATGAATTTCATGTGCATAGAAAACAGCCAGGCTGACAGGTGTTCCGATGTACAGTGCACTTTAGCTTTTTTGCATATAAAGAGGATCTATAGATCCGTAAGAGATTTTTACATTTTTATTGTAGAAGTACAAATCATTTATATTTGAATGTGCTGCCTTTTGACAAACTTGAGTGTGAGTGCATCAAATCGATGCTCATTTTATAACTTATCTAACATAGTACATAAATACAAGCTTTGCTGTACCAAACATTATGCACAATTTAAAACCGCCTAAAATTAACAAATTAAATCACATCTACTTTATAAATCCCAAACCAAATGTTGCATTATTAACAAGAATAATCCACTTGATTTTAAGCACTACTGATTTAGACTTAATCTTCAATTATTTTCTTGATATAGCTAATAACACATGCTTAGCTCATTTAAACTCATTGGCCATGTAGTCTTGCAACTGCAAAGCTTGTTCAAACTTGAGCAGTAAATTGCTATTTTTAAAGCTACTCTTTATATCCTTTACTTAGGCAGAATTGAGTGGCTCAAAATGGCTACCAGTGTTTAAGAGCTCCATCTGTGCTACAAGGGGAACAAATCCCAATATCATGGAAAGCCATAACTGAAGTTATCTTGTAAGCAGTAAAGAAAATATAATGCTATGTGTATAAAGAAATGCATGGTATGAAGAGATGCATGATTATCAATGCAAGATAGCAAAGTGAAATGAAATAAACTGCTGTCAGCAGTATAGATAGCAGAGAAATACACTGCTATAAGCAGAAGATAGCAAAGAGATATGCTGCTATCAGCAGTAGATAGCAAAGATATATGCTGCTATCAGTAGTAGATAGCAAAGAAATATAATGATATCAGCAGTAGATAGCAAATACGCTATCAGCTGTAGATAGCAAAGACATACACTGCTATAAGCAGTCTATAGCAAATATACTGATCAGCACTAGATACCAAAAACACTACTATCAACAGTAGATAGCAGATACACTATTATCAGCAAAGAAATATATCAGTACAAGATAGCAAAGAAATACATTGCTATCAGTAGTAGATAGTAACGAAACACATTGCTATCAGCAGTAGATAGCAAAGGAATACATTGCTATCAGCAATAGATAACCAGTAGTAGATAGCAAATAATAAATCTGCTATCAGAAGTAATTGTTACAGAAATCCACTGATCTAAAGTCAATGGCAAGGAAATGGAATGCTTTCAGCCATATCAGTAGTAGATTGCAAAAGAACATTAAAATGTGCTACTAGTAATCAGTAAACAGAAATTTTTTATTTCAGAAAGACAGCTTGTCAATAACTCATTTTATTTTACTATACATATCTTTAAGCATGAAAGAAAATATTATGCAGTTAGATGCATTATTATAACAATACTGTTATCATCAGTTGACAGACAGTAATGATAGCCATTTTAAATAAATTCACTTGGCAGCTATTACAGATATAATTATCAAACTTGGTTATTCAGCTGCTACTGACAATATATTAATCCATATAGTGTATATCAAAAATCCCCTGTGGCAGCTATTGCTTTTACATCAACCTCCTTCCATTTATGAGATGTAATGGTTCAGCTGTGGCAGTGTAAATTGACTGAGAACGCCACGTTTGAGTGGCACCTCCTCTTCAGAAGGCGCCAGGTCTACGAGTATCGCTCTCGTTTCTTTATTTGCTCATCATCGTCTGCACATTAACAACCAGGATGAGTTAAGATAACACAAAGGGCTTGTGTTTAGAAAAGTCAACTCAATGGCATAATCTGACATTTATAAAAGAGTTTAGAGATAGAGTTAATAAAAACCTTAGAAGTAATGTGGTTCCAAAGCATTTAAAGAATTTATCATATTCAACTCATGGTTTATGTTGCTATTTTGGACATTAAACTGTGGTCAGTCTATTGGCATAATGATAGTATTAACATTTAAAAATTGTTCTATGTGTTATCAAACTTACATTTTGATAATCTGATTAGCCTAAGGATTAAGTATTGTTTTTGTATTAATTTATCTGTCAGACCCAAGGAAATTTTATAGGGGAATCTGGACTCTCGGCCATTTTGATTTGACCGCCGTGTAAATCCTATGGGATAGCTGCCATCTTGGATTGTCGCTCATGGAGGGCGAGTTATTGTACCTCCGGCATTTTACGGCTCCGCGTACCACACTTCGAGAGTCTTCGAAATGGATTAGCGGGAAAACTGGCATACTTTGATCATAGCAAGTCGAATTAGACGCTTCTTGAAAAGCAGACACGGTTTGCGCTTTAAACAAAATGCACACACTGTAAATGCGTGAAGTTAAGATTTACGCGATCTCCCTGGATATCGGGCCAACTCCGAAATTAGCCAGAGGTACAATAACTCTGCTCCATGAGCGACACAAGATGGCGGCAAAATCCAGATTCCCCTATCAAATTTCCTTGGTCGGACCACTTCAGGATATAATAAAATGCATACTTACAAGCTAAAGAAATAATTGCATGTCGGCTAACAATCAGCTTTCCCCTGGTATCTTCAGCTGTACAATGATAGGTTCCTTGTTCAGTTCTTTGTACGGAATTGATCCGTAACGCCCCAGTGGACGTGAGGGCAAAGTTGGATTGTGATAGGTCTACGTCATTGTCTCCTTTTAACCATCTAATCTTGACTGGAGGACTTGTGGAACTAATTGTACAATTTAATGTGACTGAACGACCACTGGGTACTATTGTGTCTTGTGGTTCGGCTGTAAAGTACAGGGGGTAGAACGGTCGGATGTTACCTGCAGAAAAAAAGAAAAGAGAAACAAACATCAGAAAAAAAGAAAAGAGAAACAATCATAAGAATTTTGTATTCTACAATCCAGAAAGGGAACATAATTTCAAAATGCTTAAAAATTTTGCAAGACCATCCATCTCAAACGAGCCGTAAATGCAGCAAACTTCATTTTGCGTTACAGGTGAAAATACATTTCAAGGTCGTAATTTGTCAAAAATCAGTTGATAGATTCACAATCGCTATGGTTACTTCAAAACTCCTGCAAAGCTTCATTTCAAGAATATGATCAGAAATATGAAAACTATCTGTTTATTTTGAAGACAATCAACAGTAAATATAGGGGCTTACTTATTTTTGAACATGTTTATCTCAGTTATACATTTTTACTCCTTGACAACCTTTGACGGACCATAATTTTACTTCTGGAAATCGAGTGGAGTTCATTGAGGTGTCAATTTATTCCTTATAACACGATCTTTACAAATATTTTAAAAAGTGAAATTGACAAGAGGCTGCATTTACGACTGGTTTGGGATGGACAGTCACATATTTGAAACTTTCATTGTACAAGATATATAACAAGGACATATCACAAATTACCCATCTATTTTAATAGAAGAACACATTATATTTTCACAATCAGATCACACACAAAGATAACAAACACACAGAATTCCATTATATCAAAAGATTTTTGGACACCTTGGGAACATATTTTTTCATTTCATTTCATGAAAGGTTTATTAACAACTGTCATTGCCGCAAAAAGCAGCTGAATTACAACAATTTTACAATTTTGACATTAAAATATAAACACCACAATAGCAAAAATATATATTCTACATATAATGTTTGCAAGCTTACGTATCATCACTCATTCCACATCCACTAAACTATACTTTCAAGAGCACCCACTCTCCTCAACCACACTCACCCCACACACCACAGAACCTCATTTTACTGATCAGCAGCATATATTAAAAAGTCATAGAAAAATTGAATGTGAGAATCATAAAAAAACAACATTAACTGATGTAATCATGATACAATTAAGACATGTACAGCAGAGGACTTGATAACACACTGTCCTAAATCTTGGCAGGGCCAGTTTGTCTGAGTTTTGTAACTCTCTACCGTTTCATCCGCAACTGCATCAAAACAGCAAGCAAGTAACTCGATCACATACTTTTTAAGACCTCTCTTAAGCATGTGATGCTAAATTTAGGTAGAGGTCTCAATCAGGAGCCAGACAGAATTTCAATCACCTAATCAATCAATGCATTAATTAAGTTGGATGGAGCTGTCTGACCATACCATGTTCAATCAATCAGTTCTGACTTTACTCAAAGTCGTTCATTATAGAGTAGCATCTCCTGCGCCATGTTCAGACACATACAAGTCATATTTAGTCATCTTAACTTTATTCACTAAAAAAAGATTGTTTGAAAGTTCAACATTTCCTTGGCTTGTTTGAAATCTAATAATTATAATCATGTATACGCTATAAAGAATACAACATTAAGGAGCAGGATGTATACTTTAGGAATGCAAAATTGTGTGCTTAGAATTTCAAATGCTTAGATTTTAATGTTTATAAAAATGTTACAAGTGTTTAATCTTGTAACACACTTTTTACAGTGCACTTGCTAGAGATTACTTGTGGTTACTTCATCATATGAGTGAAAGAAAGTCGTATCTGAAATGGCTGCCCTAAGTTGTATGTATTTAGCACTTTGTCATAAGAAAGTGAAAAATCCCTCAAAATGTTGGTCATATGTCAGTGGCTCTTGAAATGTTTCTTTCACCTGAAGAACCATTTCAAGAGCCACTGACCCAAGACTGGAGATTACACAATGTGCAAATCAAATATTGTGTAAAATGGTAGCCATTGTATATACGACTTTCTTACACTCACATTAAGACTTGTAATTAAACCAACAAATGTTTCAACTTTTTGAGGTAAACTATAGAGTCAATTATGTTGATTAACTTTAGATTGTAATTAACAGATTAAACACCACAGAATTACAGCAAAAAAAAAAAGATTTCAACACTTTAAATAAAAGTGCATAAGAAAAAGAAGAAAAGAGTAAAAAGGAGCTAGACATTACAACTGAAAGCTCTACAAAGTAGAATTCAACAACGCACTATTAAGTAACTTTTTTCATATCACGTATAGTAGCTCAGGTCAGATCTATCACGCATACGGGACTACCTTTCTGAAATGACAGATAAATCCCTGCATGCAATAATAAATGATAAAACACTTAGCTCCTATTCACAGATCAAATTAGAAATAAATAGAATTATCACCTCTGAGGGCTCAAATTTATTCCCACTATCTTTCAAACCATTTTTAAATCTATTTACCAGGTCAAAACATCCTTCAAACCAAACATAAGAAGCATCAAAACAAAGTACATTTTGAAATTGGGACAAAGCCACTCAGGAATAAATCCTGCATGTGTTTCTTTAAGGCATATCATGCATGGCAAACATCCTTTTAAGAAGAGTTTCGATCCATATTTTATACTTTCCAGGTCATATTTTCCAATGGGAAATATGTAAAATCTACAAATGATGAAGATACTTATATTCTATATATTGTAAAACTTAAAGTGTAAATTGGAGTGACAATTATTCATGCATTATCAATTCAATAGAAATAGATTGAGAAATGGATTTTTCACCCGTATCATAATAGTATAACTTGTACGCCATTATGGAACAGACAAAAGTACTCTCTACTCGATACTTATTTGATTTGTCAACATTAATGAAACCAATTCCAGATGATTGATTTAAATGCCATTAATTGATCTACTGATGAAACATAAAACACAAGTGGGATGTTCACAACATACATATGTTTTCCTCCTGCAGTAAACAAGGGAAGCCTCTCAACAAATCGACACGGCTTGGATTTCAAGTTGTACTTATTTTATCTTGCATATATGATAAATTTATTCAATCGTTAAACAGGAACTACTTTGGTAAGGATGCTTTGGCTCTTTGAGAAAGGAAAATGCAATACTGGTTGACATTTAAGTGCAATTTTGAATTGATGCTATAGTATTATGGTGCAGGGTTTATATTGTTGAAATTAAACATACGAAAGATTCTCTCGTAAATTTTTCTTCTCATGCTTCTAATACTTTTTCATTCTTACAAAGTACATCTTTTATCTCATTTTAACAGTTTACACAACAAAGTTCTCTTTCCTCAATCATTTGTTTGAAGAGGTTGGACACATCAGGAACCACATGAACTGACAATGTGAGGCAACAGAGATCATTGAAATCATTCATAATCAGAATGTGATAGAAGGTTGTATACCTCAACTGTTTTCAAATTGAAATATAGATCGAGGGAATTACCATTTTTAACTTCTCAATATGTTTTTAAGTTAACCCCATCATTCATGTTCATGTATTTAGTTGAGTTTCTTTGACAAAATAATCACGCTTTTCTCAATGAGATACTTAGCTGTATAAAGTTCTATTATATATAAAACAATAATCAAATAAATGAACAATTTATGATTTTGTAACAATATCAAATGCCTCTCAAATCTTAAATCAAAGTACATGCAACAGCTGTAAACGCCAAGAAACAATCCTTATTCACAAAATTTCAACATATTGTTATCTATTTTTAGACTACTTTGCATATGTGATTTCTCTAGATCTAGAAGAATAGATAACACATATCACAAGCACTTTTATCACATTCCTAGTGTATTCTTTCCTTATTTTAGAATCATCTCATATTGGATGAAGGAACTCAAAATTGAGAACCAGCAAAAAATTACTATTGCAATAAAACATTAAAGCTCACTTTACACCCCGTAAGCTATTTTGTCGATGAAATAACTAGTTTCCCTAGCGCTGATAATTCCTAACTTGCCTGATTATTAAAACATCACTTTTTCCACAAGCAAGTTTTCACCTGATCACATCAGAACAATGTTTAGTTTGACAAAATCTAGTCGTCATTTTAGAAGAATAGTAATCAATTAAGTGAAATGTACTTCATTAAAGCTAACCAATATCAATTTTTGAAAAAATTCAAATTGCTGTATAAAATTTTAACATTTGAAGACAAATCAGGATTTGACACAATTTCAGCATAGATGTAAAGACGCCATGTAGGAAAATTGAAACAGGAAAGACTTGATTGCTTTAATCTGTATTAGAGACCGTGGCTGGTAGGGTTAATTTATAAGCGGCAATGATTAAAAGGAATTATATTAAGTATACTTGATTACTGATGACAACATATTAACCCTATATATGATGATGTTACATGGACGCTGAGCTGATTAGACTAGGTCTGGGATAAGATGGATAGAGGATGTTTGGATGCTGATGAATTAGGAGCATTTCCAATCAGTGTCTGCATCAGTTCACTGGCTGGTCAGTAACTGCTTACAATTTATTTTAACATAGCAGGATAACTGCATGGTGGTTTTGGGATAGATAAAATTTAAATGGATATAAATTATATCTTCCCTATGATTACAGAACTCTATATTATATAGAGTTCTATAATCATAGGAAAGATACAAATCATTAAAAGTTTCATCACCTTGTTACTCATCTGCGAGTGTTGAAAATCCATGCAAAATTTAAATGGATATAAATTATATCTTCCCTATGATTACAGAACTCTATATTATATAGAGTTCTATAATCATAGGAAAGATACATATCATCAAAAGTTTCATCCCCTTGTTACTCATCTGCGAGTGTTGAAAATCCAGGCAATATTTAGGAGATTGATTCCCTTGCCTCACATAAAACCTTAACCATTCTTCTCAACCCAAAATCCAATATAAATACATTGGTAATAATTTTCTCACATCAACCATTTTTGAACCTCCTCAAATAAAACTGATATAAGGCAATATTTAGGGATTCCCTTGCCTCACATAAAACCTTAACCATTCTTCTCAACCCAAAAATACATCGTTAATAATTTTTGAACCTCCTCAAATAAAACTGATATTTTAAGTCTTTTAAACCATTTATTGACACCACCCACACAGACTATCATCCTACAATCAGCCTCTTCCTTATCGTTTCAGCGCGATGCTTTTATTGTGCTGAAATATCAAATTTTGCATTTCATTGTGATTATGAATATCATACTGTACAATTTTTGCATCAATAAGCTTAAAGCAACACTGCACACATACAGGAGTTCAAATGTTATAAAAAGAGTAGTACTAGTCAATGAACAATATAGTTTTTAAGCCTTATATGTGTATTGTATAGTCTTAGAATTGCATAGTTTAATATAAATAACACAAATTTACATTGTGACCTATACTTAACATCTCAAAAAGTATAAGATAATACTCAAGATAACCAAAACAAAGTGGATTTCAAAACTTTAAATCATGTAGTATAAAAAGAAAAAGAATACAAAGTCTTATTTAGCAGAATTCAGCAACACACTATTGAGTAACTTTTTTCATATCACGTAGCTCAGGTCAGATCTATCATGCATATGGGACTACCTTTCTGAAATGACAGATAAATCCCTGCATGCACTGATAAATGATAGAACACTTAGCTCCTATTCACAGATCAAATTAGAAATAAATAGAATAATCACCTCTGAGGGGCTCAATTTTATTCCCACTATCTTTCAAACCATTTTTAAATCTATTTACCAGGTCCAAACATCCTTCAAACCAAACATAAGTCATGTCTACACCATCGGACGTAAGTCTGTTTGGAACCGGTATTAAAATACACCAGAAGTAAGAC
>JXSR01S015929.1:26347-46285 GCA_000969725.1 Ophiothrix spiculata
TTGGTAGCTGAAGGTGGGGATCCCAGTAGGGTGGAAAAGTAGTCTCTCCATTCCTTACAGCGATGAAGATACTTATATTCTATATATCTTAAAACTTAAAAGTGTAAATTGGAGTGGCAATTATTCATGCATTATCAATTCGATAAAAATAGATTGAGAAATGGATTTTTCATCCATATCATAATTGCACAACTTGTACGCCATTATGGAACAGACAAAAGTACTCTCTACTCGATACTTTATGTCAACATTAATGAAACCAATTCCAGATGATTGATTCAAATATCATTAATTGATCTACTGATGAAACATAAAACACATGTGGGATGTTCACAACATGCATGGGTTTCCTCCCGCAGTAAACAAGGGAAGCATCTCAACAAATCGACACGGCTTGGATTTCATGTTTTACTTATTTCATCTTGCATATATGATAAATTTATTCAATTGTTAAACAGGAACTACTTGGGTAAGGATGCTTTAGCTCTTTGACTGATAGGAAAACGCAATAATGGTTGACATTTAAATGCAATTTTGAATTAATGCTATATATGTGTGGTGCTCTGGCATAATGAGCGGAAAGTCGCGATTTTCAAAATTTAGTTTATGGCATATTTTAATTCTCTATAATCTCAGCTTTCGAATGATATATAATATGTCATACTTTCTTTCTACAATTTTCATTTAGAGATAGAAACACAAGGCAGTCCACTCAAAATCTGGCAGTAAAAAACTGTCGCAAATCGATTTTAAAATTACTATTAACTGTAGTGTATAATAGCAAAACGCG
Organism: Ophiothrix spiculata; assembly: GCA_000969725.1. NCBI lineage: Eukaryota > Metazoa > Echinodermata > Ophiuroidea > Amphilepidida > Ophiotrichidae > Ophiothrix > Ophiothrix spiculata. Next base: position 27,138 of record JXSR01S015929.1, read on the forward strand.
ATCAATTACTCGTGAATAAATACGCTTTCCGGCGTAATTGACTTTCAGAACGCGAAATATAGGTTAACACTAATGTATTTATTTGTTTTGTGTCAAAAAACGAAATTTGATCTTTTCATCATATTTTTACTTTAGCAGCCATTTATTCAAAATCTTCAATCGCGACTTTCCGCTCATTATGCCAGAGCACCACACATATATTATTATGGTGCAGGGTTTATATTGAAATTAAACATATGAAAGATTTTTTTCTTCTCATGTATGTCTCTAATACTTTTTCATTCTAACCAAGTACATCTTTTCTCACATTTTAACAATTTACACAACAAAGCACTCTTTCCTCAATCATTTGTTTGAAGGGGTTGTACACATCAGGAACCTCATGAACTGACAATGTGAGGCAAAAGAGATCATTGAAATCATTCAAAAACAGAATGTGATAGAAGGTTATATACCTCAACTGTTTTCAAATGGAAATACAGATTGAGGGAATTAACATTTTTAGCTTCTCAGTTTGTTCTTAAGTAAACCCCGTCATTCATGCTCATGTTTTAGTTGAGTTTCTTTGACAAAACATATCTTTGTATCCTCAGTGAGATACTTAACTATATACAGTTCTATTATAAAACAATAATCAAATAAATGAACAATTCTTGATTTGTAACAACATCATATGCCTCTCAAATAAACAATTTATGATTTTGTAACAATATCAAATGCCTCTCAAATCTCAAATCAAAATATATGCAACAGCTGGAAACTCCAAGAAACAATCCTTATTCACACAATTTTAACATATTGTTATCTATTTTTAGACTTTGCATGTGTGATTTCCCTAAATCAAGAAGAATAGATAACACATATCACAAGCACTTTTATCACATTCCCAGTGTGTTCTTCCCTTCTATTAGAATCAACTCATATCGATGAAGGAACATGAAATTGAGAACCAGCAACAAATTACTATTGTAATAAAACATTAAAGCTCAATTTACACCTGTAAGCTATTTTGTCGATGAAATAACTAGTTTCCCTAGCGCTGATAATTTCTTACTTGCCTGATTATTAAAACATCACTTTTTCCACAAGCAAGTTTTCACCTGATCACATCAGAACAATGTTTAGTTTGACAAAATCTAGTCATCATTTTAGAAGAATAGTAATCAATTAAGTGAAATGTACTTCATAAAAGCTAACCAATATCAATTTATGAAAAATTCAAATTGCTGTATAAGATTTTAACATTTGAAGACAAATCTGGATTTAACCAAATTCAGAATTGATGTAAAGACGCCATGTAGGAAAATTGAAACAGGAAAGACTTGATTGCTTTAACCTGTATTAGAGACCGTGGCTGGTAGGGTTAATTTATAAGCGGCAATGATTAAAAGGAATTATATTAAGTATACTTGATTACTGATGACAACATATTAACCATATATACGATGATGTTACATGGACGCTGAGCTGATTAGACTAGGTCTGGGATAAGATGGATAGAGGATGTATGTTTGGATGATGATGAATTAGGAGCATTTCCAATCAGTGTCTGCATTAGCACTACAATCGGGCTCGACTGATTTGGTTTACTGACAAGAGAGGCCCGCCTAACCTGCGGTTCGGCTGTCAGTGGCTTTTAGATCACTGTTCTATGTAGAGCCTAAGTTAGTGAATATAGGTGAGGGTTGCAAGTGCGACTATGTCTGCATCAGTTTACTGGCTGGTCAGTAATTGCTTACAATTGATTATAACATTGCAGAATAATGTAATGGTGGCAAACCCAAGGGGGGGGGGGCACTTATGTATAATGTTGCAGGCATAGCGTGACAACAGATTTTCAAAACACCCCCAAAAGGGTGATACACCCTTCTTACCTAGAAAACAACCCTAATTCACCTTTTTCTTGGTCATGCTATGCCTGCAGCATTATATCTGAGTGGCCCCTGGCGGGGGATAAATACAATTTTAACGGATATAATGTTCTATAATCATAGGGAAGATACAGATCATTAAAAGTATCATCCCCTTGCTACTCATCTGCCAAGTGTTGAAAATCCATGCAAAATTTAGGGGATTTCCTTGCCTCACATAAAACCTTAACCATTCTTCTCAAACCCAAAATCCAATTTAAACACATTGTGAATAATTTTCTCACATCAACCATTTTTAAACCTCCTCAAATAAAACTGATATTCAGTCTTTTAAACCATATATTGAAACCACCCACACAGACTATCATCCTACAATCAGCCTCTTCATTATGGTTTCAGCGTAATGCTTTTATTGTGCTGAAATATCAGATTTTGCATTTCATTGTGATTATGAATATCATAGTGTACAATATTTGCATCAATAAGCTTAAAGCAACACTGCACACATACAGGAGTTGCAATGTTGTTATATGGATGAACCATGTTCTTAAGTCATATGATGTAGTCTTATCATTTCACAAACACACAATATTGATAGTAACTGAATCTTAGAATATGGTCACAAGCATTCACCATAGTGTCGTACCGATGTCATACCAGTCTTGCGGCTTCCTTCGGCTTACCAGACACCGGTCCGCGACCAGTGGTTATGTGACCAGGCTGTCAGCTTAATAAACGTCATGCGCTTTAGAATAGGAAAACGGCAAGGAACACATAATGGATTGGACTTTCTAAACTATGCATACTTAAAATATAAGACTGTCTTGAGACATTAAAAATTGTACTACAAAAATTGAACTCTTTATAAATATAAAATCATATTTTATGCTACTCGTGAAAGTGACATGAGAGATGACAAATTTGTCTCTTTTTAGTTCTTATCACCAATAGTTTGTGTTATACTAAGGTCGCATTTTGAAAAAAAAAAAGTTATCAGCAGAGTTTATAAAGTTGATTTTTTTTTTTGAGTGAGTTCAGAAAGCTTGAAAACATTTAGAAAGAGATGGCATAGCGAATCCGGCAAGGTGTAAAAAAGGAACGATTGCCCAAGGACTCATGAACTTGACCAAGCATCTGCCAACTTCCAAATTTTCAAGAGCTCACTCACAACTCATATAATGCATCGACAATTCACTGAAGTGATGAAGACAGATATGCGTAATTTGGTATGTATTTTTGAATTGCCTATTAAAATTATCTAACACCAAAAACAGCAACTAATTCTTCATTTGCTTCTTAATACTTAAATCTGATGCCAGACACCAAAAAAGATATAGATAAATTGGAACAGATAAAAACTACTGTGGATAAAAACTAAGTCAGTCAGAAAATTCCCCGTAGGCTAAAATATGGCAAGTGACCAAGGATCAATATTTCTTTAAAGCATCTCAGACAGGAGAAGAACACAAAAGGGGGAAAAGAGGAGCTGTATGTGGCAAAATACTATTAGGCCAAAATTAATAAATTGTTATGTTGCCCTCAGCGATCGACCCTGTTCAAAAATTTAAAAAAAAAATATTATGGTCGGGAAAGCACCCAATTTTGCTCAGATTGGGTGCTTTTTGTGAAAATAGTGGAAAATGCACCCAAATTTGGTACTTTAGATGCTTTTTAAAAAAATGATTTAAAAAAATTATTTTCCGACCGACTCAATTTTTCAGAAATCCCACTTGGGAGCAACACAACAATTTTTTGGGCCTTAGAGATGTCTTAAAGGCAAAAAATGACTGGTATTTCTTCAAAGCACATTCAAATACAGGCATTTAGACTGACAGTATAATGGTTTATTCAGAGTCTGTCAATACACATCGTAAGACGCCCATTGATGCGCAGCTTTTTTCACGCACTATTCCTTATGCATAGCGCGTGTAAAGACTGTGCGTCGATGGGCTTCGATCGATGCATATCGACAAGACTCTGAATAAACCAAAAGTGGGAAATTCAAAATTTGTGATGTCCTGAATATTATCAGAGCCAACCAATAAAATACTGTTTGAGTGATAATATATTTTGAATCTATTTCTTTAATGTATTGCATTTTATATGATTCAAATTTTTTTTTTTATAATCTAAAACAAAATTGGGCTTGTATGTATGTATTATATAATGTTGGTCAGATTTCCATCTAATTTTGTGGTCAACTGCCCTCAATTCGACATATAATAGTTCAAAAGTTTGCTCAAGTGTTTACACAGAGAATTAAACATGTTAAAGGTACTTTGGAAAAGTTAGGCATGATGGTTAGTGGGACCAAGTGTACCTAAGGTCCCATCCAGAATTTTATGGTTAGGGTTTAGGGTTAGTGTTAGGGTAAATTTAAGGGTAGGGTTAGGACTGGGGGTAGGATTAGGGTCAGGGTTAGGATTTAGGGTTAGGTATAGTTTTTGATGGGACCTAAAGTATATTTTTTCCAGTTAGTGATTCTATATCTAAAACTAAGGCCACGGTTAACCCCGGCAGTTTGTTTGAAAAGAAATTTCACTTTTTTGCACTATTTGATTTGCACTTAAAATGTTATCTTGAATTACAGATAGTAAAATATAACAAAACGGAACTGTTTATCAGTTAAGAAAAAGGAAAGGTTATCTTCACAATTTAGTGAAAAAAGCCACATGGTTATTTTGCAGCAAAATATGGACCTTTCAGAAAATGTATACTTAAATTAACTTATGTTAATTTTTTAAACTGTTAAAAGCAAAAACAAACTCCAAAAACAGTCCTAACTGGGCCCCTTAAACATCACATAAAACACACATACACACTGATATTGATGCTTTCAAGATTCAGTGAAGCTATTAAATATTTAATATGCTAATTTTGCAAGGGTGTTAAGTCACACAATTAATGTCCAAAATTAAATAACAAACATTTCTGCATTCTCCAATTTGAAATCCCTATTAATAATGTATTTTATAGAATAACTCATTATAAAAATATGCGAAAGATTTTTTTAACACTGAAAAATTGAAATACAGCCTTATTGCTATTTGCAATAAATTTTACATGCTTATTTCAATTGTGCAATTACAAGCTTTTTACAGAAAAATTATTCATAAATATGATCAAAATAAGCTTAGCTAACTCAAAATCTCCACATGCATCACCCGCGCTTTGTGTTATTATTGCATCTGAGCTCACACATACAATTTTTTGCTCTCAGTGCTGTGAAATACCTTGCACGAGGCGATCATTATAATGAAGTTAACAGCACCAAAATGGCTCGTTATGCTTCTCCATATGCCAGATTGCGCCCGTAGGGGTGGTCATTCAACCTGCGTGACGCCTACAGGGGTGCGCTAATGATGGTTGAGACGACCATCTGGGGACGGCACGAAAAAAATCGCACAAACAACAGATCTATAGAAGCTTAAAGGGATGAATGGAGTGGGGTAGATAGAAATGGATGGAAGGACAGCTCGGCCAGGGGAGGGGGAGGGAGTTACTAACATTGACAAGGTATACATATATGTGCCTGCCTTTTGGGGTGGGTTTTCACAGATTTGGTATAGCGATCGGGTGGTTTTCGTCTCAGATGAAAGAACCCAATTTTAATAAACTTTGTGCTTTGGGGGAAATTTACAAAAAAAGCACCCAATTTGAGTAAAATTGTGCTTTCCATCAAAATTGGTATAGTGATGGGTGGGTTTTTGAGCCAAAAATAGATATAGAGATGGTCAAATTTTTCAAAAGTCCAGCAGGCCCATACCCATAGAAATGTTTTTGAGCCCCCCCCCCCCCCCCCTAGGAGCTCAGTCAAATTGAATCTTCAGTGTGATGCATGGTTTGTAGGGTAATGGCCTCTACCATATGGTCGCATTCTCATTATTCAATAATCATTTGGATGTTTTGGCTGCTCATTTATCTCATACGTAGCTGACATTGACATGCCTTTTGAAGCTGGAATCACAGTCTTATCTCCTTTTTGTTAAATCCTATTCAAGCCTTAAAAATTGTATTTTACATCCCCGCTTGTTCCAAATTTTGTAGATCTTGAATTTTTTTAACTATTTTGTTCCATAACTTTGCTTCTAAAACTGTTGTGCTGAAAATAAATAAGTAAAAGTGTTTGATGAAGAACAGTTAACTTGTATAAAACTCAGTTAGGTTGCTGATTTCAGACCAAAATTCAATTGGGGGAGGGGGCAGCCAGCAACAAATTTTGCACCAACCTATTCAACTACAAATCCCCATTTTTGAACCAGTGGGCTGCACACTGCTACCAAAATTAAAATTAAGTAACCCACTCCTCTGGAGGTAGGCTAAATACACCACTGTCGATGTCACATTTCTTCCCTGTATAGCTGTTCTGTACTAAATATCTAGATTAAATACCCAAATTAAAATACACATGAAATTAAATAAATTTACAATGAACAAACACCTACATACAGATGAAAACAAAATATCTTTTTTCAAAGCATAAAGGTACATTTCAAACAATGTGTTTCCATAATGAAACAAAATCTGTTATAATCATAATACCCAAAATAGTGATTTTAAACTAAATTGTCTTTTGTTATCTAAACAATAAATAAAGGAATAATGTTTGCAAAATATTTTCTCTTCATTTTATTAATCTATTCAGAGAAAATACTCTTTGTAGTCAAGAGCTATGGGCTTTGAAAACATATATAATCCAGAAATAAACCACTTGAAAAGAATAAATTCTGATATGGCATTTAATTTTATTGAAGGTAATCTTACTTCAAACATCTTGTTATGGATCATTAGTACATTCCAAAATTAATATTATGCTATAATATCCTTCAGGATCCTTTCAACTGTAGAAGTTTTACATTAGATTTGGGGCCAGTAGAGGTTTAATTTGAAATAAACAAAATTATTAATGTTTGGGTTGTAATTATCAAAATAGAACACATCACTACATATTTACAGAAGTAAAAGCCATCCAATTCTGTTACAAAAAATTTGTAAGATACAATTGGTAATTTAGCAAACTTTGGAAATATTATAAAGGCATACGCTCCTATTTCAACATTTCAACTATTTCTGTGTACAATTTATCTTTAAGAAACTGACCTTGGCCACTGAAATGCATTTTGTGAGGTTAGACCTCTGGTTGCTTCTTGTTTTGTTTACTCTTTAGAGGCAAAAGTATGTAACTCCGGGGATGATGCTATTATGTAAATATGACAGAAAAGAGACATACCAATTAATTTTATGTTTTATGCAATATCTCTTAAACTAAAAAGAATTTAAAGGTCAAATTTGGGAATTTATAATCAGAAAAAATGGGTTTGAAATTGATTTCAAAAAATGTTGAACTTCTGCTTGAGCCCTGGGGGATGACAATGTGATTGGATCACACAACTTTAGATGTTTCAAATACAAAATGACATACCGATACCGATTATCTAAATGTACATCACTTTTACCGTTAACTTATTTCATACAAACATGCCGGATATGATTAAAAATACTTTGATAATGCTTCAGAAATAGAATATGATGGTTTGTTGAACATTCGAAGTACAGAAATATATTAATTCAAAGAATTTGTCAGTCGGAAAATAGTTGAATTGGACGAGTGGATATGGTATTATATGTTTTGGGTTAATTTTTTCTTTTGTTGATAAATAAATACGCACTGGCAGATAACACGAAAGTACATCCCATACCGAGACATCTGTTTCACTTATGTTTGATTCCCAAATTGGAGTAATTGCAATTGAAATAGAAATAATCACTAGTTATTACAATTTCTCTCCAAGTTAAATGCCTGGAGCAATACTATAAGAAATAAATGTAAGCATTCAAAAGAGACAAAAACCTCGCTAATAATTGATGTTGGGAAAGCATTTCATTTGAGCAAGTGATACTAATTTCCATTTATACAGCATCAATCAAAGGTGCCGAAATAGGCTCGGTAACCATGGCAACGGATTAAAGCTTGTTGAGTCAAAGCGGAGGCATACTGACCAACATTATCTTCACTTCTATTATTGATGCGGTAAAGATCAAGGTCCTTAAGCGGGAGAAGCGCCGGCAATGATGACATAAGGAAAGATTTGGAAATTTGGAGAGATCAAAGAGGAATGAGCATTTTTGAGTGGTTACTAACGATAATCACAAAGTGCTAATCTTGGAAATGTCACATACACACAATAATTTTACATGTTAGTTGAGTGAGATGGTAACATCAATGATGACTTTTCCATGTGAACCTCATCATGGTTTTGCCATCTATGCATACCAATGAATAAGCCAGCTCTTTTTAGCGGAAACATTTATATATGAGGTACCCTGCATTAACCCTTTCCGATCTGGAGGCCATATTTTTTTAACAAAACTCTTTCCTACTTGGCAATTGTTGAAACAAAACACATATCTCACTGTTGTATACATGTCTTGCTAGATGCCTCTTTAAGCTTTGAAAATATAAGGGCATTTGTGATGACTCACCCCGAAAAGGGGGACTTTGCGACAGAACACTTTTTGAGAAACTGATAAAAATAGGCAGCAAAAAATAAAGAAAATAATAAAAATTTCCAGTAGATTTTCTGTTGTATAAATTGATTGGCTTGATCAATTTCAACAAGTAAGGTGTCATTTTAAAGGTAAGGTGTCATTTTAAAGCTTAGAACATGCTGTAACAGATAAATCGATAAAATCAAAATTGATATCATCTGCAAAGTTCCCCCTTTCGGGATGAGCCATCACATTTTTCAAGGCATTAGCAATAAACCAATATGCATGCCATATGACAGATGTCATACAACACAAAAGGATTAATAGCTACACCTAAGATAAGCAAATTTTGTGTTCAAATTAAAATTCAGTCAAGTACTTTTTGACTTCTAGTTCAACCGCCATTTTGAAGACCATAAGAAGACCTCTTATTGCTAAGCATCACATTGTTTCTTAATTATATGAAACCAAAGAGACATGAACTTCACATCACATTGTTTCATTTGATACAAATTAGCAAAACAAGCATGTAAGGTTAACCATGTATAATTAACTTGGAACAGATAACAAGGCCACAAGGTTCAAAGCCATATCATGTCATTTCTTAATCACCATGACTGCTCAAAATATAAGAAAGATATACATCCTTAACATCCCATTGTCACCAACAGCAGATGGTACACAGATTCAGGGGACATATTTGGGACATAAGTCACCTCCCCTGAGGAACGATGGGGGCATAAATCACCTCCCACGAGAGGCGATGGTCATTTACAGTCACCTCCTCTCATGAACCAAGGTGTTACATGTGAGTCACATAACAAACCCCACTCATCATTATTAACACTCATGATTTGAAATTTTTTTGCTCTCTAAAATGAGGAAATTCAAATGAAGATGCATGATTTAGTTATCAAGAGGATTGAGATAATGGTGTCAAAATAAAGTCTGAAGATTTAACAGCATTTTAAAACATTTGCTAGCTTAAGAAACAGAAGGATGTTGAATATGTTGAAATGGAAAAGTGTCATCAATATCTGTTACCACAATTTGCGGCAAAGGAGAAGTTAAAGGAGCTTGGTCCAACTGCTTCAACTTTTTCAACTTTTGGGGAACTTGGTGCTGTTATCATTTCTCATATTTTTCTCATTATTCATGTGAAATTTTATAATTTTATGACTGAAACATACTTCTTTTTTATTGTATATAAGCGAAAATGTGTATAATTAAGGTAATTTTAAATAATTAAATTTACACAGCAAAGTATAGGCAGCTCTGAAATACATGCTTGTAAATGAAAATGGTTAGACTTATTCGTCACACGATATGAACCAAAAGTGAAATTCAAAACTAAAACCTTTTTAAATGTTTATCTTTCATGTACATCTGAAAACTTTATTTTGTAAAATATGTCCATGTTCCTTTAGAACAAGATGGTGATTAACATGAAACCAATATCTATGTGAAGTCTGAGAGGATGGTAACTCCTTTTAGGAAGTTGAATTCAAAGTGAGAAAATGGTTTCACAAATGAAAGTATAATACAGGGTGTCCAAGAAAAAACCTTACAATCTTTGTGTGTAATTTTCTTAGGTGTAACGAACAGTCTGAAAGTATGTAAAAATTGCATTGTATATTCCATGAATTGAACTTTAAGATACTGTTTATTTCATTCAATCAAAAGTGTACAACAAAAGTTATGTTTTATCAAATATTTGGGTGGATTTTTGTCTGGTCCAATTTCATAATTTTTGCTCATAAAGCAGGGGTGTTTCTGAATGGAATAAACATGGATCACCTGGAAAAGTTATCATATCTGTCTTATTTTTTCATAAACGTGTTCATTTTTATAGCATAGATAAAAATAGCATGCACATAATAATTAGTAAACATTGTTACAGTTGAGTGAGCAGATCAAGACCGTTACTCAATAGAACGTCATTCACGAGAAATCGTGAAATTGGACCAGAAAATGCTACAATTAAATATTTGAAAAAACATAATTTTTGTTCTAGATTACCAATTGAAATGAAACAAACATTATATTGAAGTATGTTCCATGGACTATAAAATACCATCTTAACATTACTGACTTCACGAAAAAGCCAAAAACTTTATGCGCAGATTGAAATGGGTTTTTTCTAGGACACGCTGTACATCAGTGGATGAGTATTTCACAAAACATGGCTATCATTTATCCTTGGCCATCATTACTCCATTGTCATTATCATCTCCCAGCAGACAATCTCCATGATGGATTATTCCATGACCAATGACACACCTATATGGCTCAAGTTCCTTTGCAAAATGAAAATGCATCTTCTCTTTTGTTTCATTTAAAGATGCAGTCGTCCCAAGTAGTTTTCGCTGTTTTTTTCAAGTCGACGCCTTTTGCTACACCAAGTTGTTTTCGCAGGGTTTTTTAGTCAACGTTTTTTGCTACACTAGTTTGTGTGAATGCCAACCCATTTACGCATATATTTACAGTGAGTAATTAGTTAAATTTACGGTTTGTGAAACACTCATATTTAAACGATGCAGGGTACACAGGGAAACTTAACCAGAAACCAAGAATATCACATTGAAATTTTGGTATCTTCTAGATATATTTAGTTTTAATTTCACAGTACTTTGTCACAAAGTGCAGCCAGTAGACTGTCAAAATTGGTTCATATTTTGTTATTTACATATAATGAGAGTCGATTATAGAACATCATTTTTCGTTTTGTTTTAGAGTTTTCAAAATTCCATGTACACTTCACAATATTTGCAAAATTGAATCCCCTAAAAATTAAGAATGTTTAAAATACATCATGCTATATGATGGGTTTAAATGTTTCACATACTTCAAATGTTGGTCAAATTTGGACGTTGAAAACTATTCAAACCAGAAACCATCATTTTGGAGTAAATAAATAAAGTTTGTTATAATAATTCAGATAAGGGAGGTGATTTTTAAACAAATAAATAGCAAAACCTTAACAGCGATAAGGCTTGGTCCCAGCTGATTCACGCATCTTGGTACCTGCCGACAGTGTTAAGATATCTGTCGCCTTGTGCAATTTGGGTAGGATCAAAATCGTTCACTTATCAGCGAGGGTTTGGTATTGTTTTGTTTAGGTTTACCCATGTAGCCACAGGTTTGCAGCTCACTTATCGGTTAAGGGCTTGCGTTCTTGTCTAGAAGCCGTGCCTATGGCAACAGGTTAGGGTGCTGAAATCATGGGGTGAGGAGACTTGGTAGTGATCCTACAATGGTGAGATCATAGGCAATTCCCTTGTTTCAGTTAGATGCCATTGGCAACGGGATTGAGTTGTGATCTCATGGAGTGAGAATCCGTAACCATCCTGTAATGATCTCTTGGTGGTAAAAACGCCTTGGGAATTCCAGGGAAAGCAGATAACCAGATATTCCAAATAAATTCCAAACTATGTAAATGAAACTCTGCATAGCAGGCATCTTGAAAACTATAAGTCTCTCTTGGTGCAATCATTGCTGAAAATGGTAAATTCCATAGTTCCAAAATGGCAGCTGGACCAACACATCTCTAGCGCGTATTAATTTCAACAAAAATTCATAAACAAATTCTTAACTCATTTGCAATAAAATAAATAAATAAAACTAAAGCAATAATGAATCTTGACATAAACCATGACTGAAATTATCTATTTTTGACAAATGTAGCTTCTATGTGCAGGTGATGGTCAAAGAGGGATGCTAGCTTTGTAGAAGAGGTTACATCCAGGCCCGTAGCCAGGAGGTGGGGGTGATGGGGGTGTCGCACTCCCCCCCCCCCTCAAAAAAAATGACAATGTACAAAACAGACCTGTTCCAAAAAATCCCTTAATGTCCACAAAAAGAAACCCAAAAGCACCAAAACATGTACATAAAGGTCATTTTTAAATAAAATACTACACAAAATACTTGGAAAACTACTGAAAACTTAAGGTGGTTTTTTGCTTGTCACTTTGTCAAAACCACTTAGTTTGTAGTCGACCAAAAACGAAAACTTTTTCTCCAAAAGGTCCACTTTTTGAAAATCCGCACACCCCTAGAAAAAATCCTGGCTACAGGCCTGGTTAAATCACCCTTCTATTATGTCTATACCTCTCCTATATTAAAGAATACGCTTCAATTCTTTCACCTATGTAAGGTCAGTAAACTTTTCATTTTCCCATAATGCAGTCTTGGTCGGTCAATCTCATAACAACATTTAATCAAACGATTGCTCGGCTCATTGGGAAAACATGCAACACTTTTTTCCTCGCAAAGTCTCATTTTAAGATACGACAAGCCGTGAATTAACAACTCCAAATATCTGGTAGCCAGCCAGCCAGCATCCCAAGCAATAATCGACCATTTATGTAATGTTTTCAAACGGATATTGGCATTAGATCTCTAGGGTGCGACACAGATAATGTGCGCGGTTTACACAGACATGCGTGGCCAGGAAACAGATGTATTGGAATACAATTGGCACTATGCCGATTGCAAAAGAAGCATACTTTAATCAATTATTGAAACCTGGCGCTTGCACTTTATTCATTCAGAGAACCTATCTGCCATCGCATCCATTTTTAAAGACCCATTTCACGAACACTCACTATTTGCAAAAGATCAAATCAGTTATGACTTTGATAATGGAATGAATTATCAGATTTGATCACACTGTGGGAATATTGTAGATAAATAATTAATTATAAAGAAAGAAATGAATACTAAGGCTGTGTTCACACATAATATTTCATGACCGGCTCTAGAGCGAGACAACTAAGCAGTTGCGTTCACACTGGGACACGACATGCACGTTTAAAGTAGTAGTGCGTCACTTTTGGTCACGAGCGAGACACTTTATATAATTGCGTTCCCACTGGGAATTTGGTCACGAGTGGCTCAGGAGCGAGAATATAGTCATGACCAAATTCTTCTGTGTGAACATGCCCTTAGATAACATAGGGTAAAGTAATTGTTAATTGGATGTATTTAATCAAATGGAAGCAATGACCTCCGTTTTCATATTGCTATTGTTGATTTCTTGAATCTCAATGATAACATGCTGCTCATACTGTATGAAAGAAGATGTAAATTCACTCCTTAATTCAGAATCAAAGTTATGAAGTTTATATCAAAATAGTGTTTCTAGAAATTAAAACACTTTTCTTAACACTATTTTGTTCCTATTTTCTGAATTTTTTTATGTTTTATTGTCATAATAAAATGAGATTAGTTGATGGTTGAAGTTGTTTGGACATGTTCCGATGTTCTAAGATGATTTCTACCAATTTCAACCTGTTTTGACTTATTTGTATACACTGCATCTTTTACAGATACGCAAGTAAAACTGCCATAACTAAAGAAATTTAGAACAATTAATACCCGAGTATAATAGTGAAAATACACCCATGGATGTGACTTTCTACCAAATACATATCATTTTATGCACTCTATCATTTGCTACCAGTCTATAAAATTGTTCATTTGTATATTCATCAACATACCACTAGTTCTAGCAAAACTGGAAGTGTTCAACCATGATGAACTGAATCAAATTCAAGCCAAAATTGACTCAATCGAACAATTATTTAGAGCAAGAATGGTAAGAAGCCACCATGAGTACTAAAGCTTATCGTACCTTGGTTTATTTATTTGCTACACCATGCATGGTACGGTGCAAACCTAAAAATAACACTCTGATCATGCCGAATATCATTTATCAACATGCATCAATAAAAATATCTTGGAACATTAGAATATTCTGATTTTATTTGTATCTGCAATGGCTGCCATATGTTATGATTATTCAACACCTCGCCTTATCACTAAAATGCCAACAAAAAATCCCTCAAAATTCTCTCCGATATGTTAGTAGCTCTTGAAATGGTTCTTTGGGTGACACCCCCACCATGGTTCTTTGGGTGACACCCTTACCATGGTTCTTTGGGTGACACCCTCACCATGGTTCTTTGAGTGACACCCTCACCATGGTTCTTTGGGTGACACCCTCACCATGGTTCTTTGGGTGACACCCTCACCATGGTTCTTTGGGTGACACCCTCACCATGGTTCTTTGTTAGACACCCTCACCATGGTTCTTTGGGTGACACCCTCACCATGGTTCTTTGGGTGACACCCTCACCATGGTTCTTTGGGTGACACCCTCACCATGGTTCTTTGGGTGACACCATCACCAAAGAAACATTTCAAGAGCCACTGACCCAAAACTGGCAGCTATTGCAGACACGACTTTCTTGCACTCACTCGACAATTTGTACAAAGTGGCATTTTGAAATGCGTATACAACATAGATCGATTTTCAGTTGTCAAAACTGCCTGCTTGAATACTCTATCAATGTTAGAGAAACAAAGTTTAATGTATACACAAAAACATACAAGAAAACCAAATCCACACATCGATATTCAACGAGCTGTTTCATCTTGATTCAAATGAGGTCATATTTTGTCAATCAGAGTGCCGCTGAATATGTGCAAAGAATTGAATGGTGAAATGTTCCTTCTATTTATAAGAATATATAATATAATAATAACAAGTCATTCTAGCATGAACTTCTAGATAACACTACCTGGAAAAAACATACAAACCTTAAAGCATTTTGTGACAATCGAGGAAGATCAAATTACTTTCATCTAAAACATGCTGAAATACAGCAGCGATAATTTCTTGCCCCATTTCATTGAAAACTACACCAAATCCACCTAAAATCACACTGGGCTTATATATATAATAAAGAAAATACATATAGTATTTCATGCCATAATATTGCTTTAAAACTCGTTTTGCGTTTCTTGCACGATTTAGTAACATGTCAGGAATTGAATCTACTGTCGTGCTTCAGTCAGTCGGTTAGAGCGAGATGATGTCTGCAGCGAGGTGTTAAACATGTTTAGAGTCGATGTGCATGCCGGAAATGATGAGCAGGTAAACTATACAGGGTGTGCCAAATGAAAAGGCTAAGTGTACTGAACGAAATAGGTTTTGTATGGGATAGTAAGTGCCTTTATACAGGGTGTACAAAGCACTAGATAAAGACAAGGACAATAAAATCTGCACAACCTCTTTCTTCCTTCTCATATGGCAGTGCTCTTGATGGAAATGGATTTACCTGTGTCATAAACAAAATTAACCTATAAATACCTTGAACGTTTTATCACAGAAGTGGTGAAACAGATTCTGCATTTTTTTAATAAAAAATTACATACTTGTGTATGGTACAAAGTACACATGATGACAGTAAATTTATTCATATTTTTTTTTCATTAAATAATTTTTTAGAACTTGAACTGTTAGGCCTGGACAAAACTTGCACCCATCATTTGAAATTGACATGCTACCGGACAAAACTAGCACCCATCATTTGAAATTTACATGATAAATTAGTTGATGCATTAGTTGTAATTGACAATGAAATAAGACATGACATTAATCCTTTGTTACCATTCCTCATCAATTAATCTCACGGTCAACATCATGATCAAACAATTTACCAAGTTTCAAACCAGAACTGATACTTGACAGTGTTGCTTCAGGGCTAACAATCAAGGCCAAGTTTATTTGCAATTTCTGGCTAATGGCTTTCAGTACTTCAACATAACTGGATGTCAAAAGTACAGAGCGAGGCCACCAGACTTTTGACTACATTGTGTCTCAGTGTATAGGGAATTCCAAATGGACATTATTCAAAATAAAGTGAGAAAATTCGCAACTTAGGCCTACAGGGATAAAAGGAGGTTACCTCTCAAAAATTGCCATAGGCTTTTATCTCAAATCAAAAAGATTGATAATCGATTGACTTCCATTTTTTTAAGTAAATACTTTGTCCTAATAGTAATAATTGTAGGACCCAACCATATTGAGGAATTACACACTTTTTCAAGCAAACTTTAGATTTAGGGGCGCATTCGATTTTCAGGGGGCATGGAAGTTGGGGTCGAGTCAAGTGTTTTTTTGCGGCGACATTCTTTTAAAAAGTTTTTTTTATTACATTTTTAATGTTTTTCTTTTACCTTGAAGTAGTTGGGTAAAGGTTTTTTTCTTACTCATCTTTGGGTCCAGATTTTTTTTTTTCAAAAAACTTCCATGCCCCCCCCCCCGTGAGAATCAAATGGTGCGCCCCTTATAACATAATAAATCAGGATCTTATCAGCGAAAAACCTGAATTTGAAGGAGGTGACTTGGGGTATGAGGCTATGGGTAATGGATTGCCCTTTAACTATCCTTTTTAGTACAGCACTGGCCTGCAGACAGTTTCTATGATCGTGAGAAAACCCCAGGCAAATAGCAAGCCATCTCAATTATGGGTTTTTGATTAAGATGAGATGATGAGCAGAAATTGATTGGTTTGATAATTGATGCAAAATGACACAAAAGAGCAACCTCTGACAACATATATAATCAAGATAACTCGGTATCTACAATGCAGTGCAATACAAATTGCTACCAACAGTAAAATTCACCGGATGTTAACAAATACAGTTACGATGTTAAGACCCCAACAACGTCAAAGTTCTTGCCAGGGAATCAAAAGACTTCGCCAGGAAAATCTTGGAAGCTATCTACATCAAGCAGAGGAAGCCCGCCCTCAATAGAAACAAGGGGGTGGAACTGGATCCCGTTTTTCTGATTCCCATCTCTCCAGGCGGGTGATTGTGTAGTACCCCCATCGTCATTGACAGTCCTCCTCACCCCTAGGTCCCCCACCCTCTGTAAGAGGTTCTGATTCCGTTCTCTCCAGGCTGATGATAGTGTAGTACCCCCATTGTCATTGACAGTCCTCCCCCACCCCAGGTCCCCACCCTCTGCAAGAGGTTCTAGTTCCCTTCTCTGATAGTGTAGTACCCCATCATCATTTACAGTCCTCCCCCACCCCTGGGTCCCCCACCCTCTGTAAGAGGTTCTGATTCCTGTCTCTCTTCAGGCAGGTGATTGTGTAGTGTGAAATAAGAGATCTCAATAAAGCTTCAAGTTCATCATTTTGAACTGTTCAAGTAGATATTTGTGCACAGTTTACCCTCAAGGCACATGAAGTGAACTTGAAGATCATTTTTTGTAGACTTTAAACTTGGGTTGCTGACAATCGACTCAAAGCATTAAAAATGCAATCAGTGCAGCCAGACAATACAGTTATTACATGATCAGATGAAAGTAAAGACGCTTTTTAATTGATCCTTGTATCTTCAAGAAACCAAAATCATGATAATTTGCATGACAGATTAAGACAAGTTAAAATGAAGATTTTAAGAAATTAAACTTTATGGTAACCTAAATATGAATCTATTCCATCAGTTTTGGACTCAAATATTAACCTCCCCCCCCCCCCCCCCACACAAGCATGAAGCATGTCCGTTGGGGCTCCCCCTGCACTTTGTTTAAATTGATCAACTTTTAAATGATTAAAGGCATTAAGCCCCCCATCCCACTCCTCCCAAAAGCCACTCTTATCCCCTTCCCAACTCTGCTGACCCGCAAGAAAAAATAAAATATAATGGACATTCTAATGATGTAGATGTAGATTTAAATTTCATTGCTTTTCACGCTGTGTGTGTAACTTTCACTAAGTAATGTTCATAATTAAAAATAGACGATTGAAAATTCCAGTTCCAAAAATATTTCAAAAATGAAAGCAAGTTCAATTCAATTTGCTAAAAATTCAAATCTGTTGTCTATTTCTTTCCTGTCTACATTTGGGAGAATATTAGAATAGCCTTGTGTCCTTGTCATCATGGTCATGGGCAATGTCAACAAATTCCCTACATCAATGTTGAAATGATGTCAATACTAGATGGCAACCAATCAAATTAAAAGAATCGTTGTCTTGCAATTCTGCTAATGTCAGCTGCCTGGCCAGACAAGAGAAGATATCGTGTGTATCCCATCATGCATTGCTTCCTGTAGGATTGTTTACATAGGAAAATATGTGAGTAAGTTAGTGATGAAATGACCCCAAATCAAAGTTAATTGTTGTAATCTTGCATTTTGGGCATTTTTCATCACTAACTGTATACTCACATGACTTTCTGTACAAAATTTCCCACAGCAATGCATGATGGGATACATAGGATATATTCTCTTTGGCCAGACCATCACTGACAAGACATTGAACCCCTTCACTTTCATTAGTTTGCATGGCATACATCAACAAACGGTCATCTTCATCATCATTACTTGTGCTAAGCTTGGCATTCCATCATCAGCGCATTCTCTGGGTTGACCAGAAGTCTATCCTGGTTTTAATAAGCCCTTCTACATACATCACGCCCTCCCCAATGACGGAGTATGTCAAGAAAATGTTCCGTAAAGAGGGGAGCATGGTCGAGCGGTTAGAGCACAGGTGTCGTGTAATACAGAGGTTGTGGGTCCGAGCCCTGGGTGTGGCGGTTTTCGTCTCCTTGTTTCCTTGGGCAAGAAACTTAAGTCTACTTGCTCCATGGTTCAGGAGTCACGCTAAAACCGTTGGTCCCCTGTACCAATAGACTCTTAAATGGGGTATGCATATCATGCAAGTACATGCATGCAATGCAGTATGCATGCAGTGTATCTTATATTGTTTGATTGATTGATGTGACGAGGCGTTTTTAGTGTTAACATTTTAAACATGTACATCATTAAAAATGAAAGGGAGAAAAATCTTTAAATGGAATAGCTTGATGTCCTTCTTTGATGACAGAAACATCCCAGTTAATAGTCCTTGGGCCAGGAACTCAAAAAAGGGGTTTTGCTTTCCTAAAAGGGGACCAATTCTAGCAATGCTTTTTGGATAGGTACATGTCTCA
>JXSR01S015929.1:49450-62383 GCA_000969725.1 Ophiothrix spiculata
GCGGCCATTTTGGCGGCCATCTTGAATTTGTAGACTAAGCTACTCCCCCGAATTTCCTAGCATGGCATTTCATATATCTGAAACATGGACCTATTCAAAAAACATTGCTAGAATTGGTCCCCTTTTAGGAAAGCAAAATCTCTTCTGGCCCAAGGACTATAATTCAGGGACAAGAAGTTTAAGCACATATTTTCATGGATAGGAAGAAAACAAGGACATTCTGGCAACACTTAAAAAAAAAAATATTTGTGACCCATCATATGGAAAGGTACCTGAAGGTCGCCATATAGTAAATTACGAAATACAGGCCATTGAAGCTGAGCATATTCAAAAATCACTTCCAAGGTCGAATTTCCAATTTCATTAGAAACATTACCTCTGAAGTGTATTCTATCATATTAATCAGGTTCCAACATCAAAAACACAAGAAAAATGTGTTAAAAACTAAGATAAAAATCCTCTCTCCAATCAAGTTTTACTGCAGTACAAAATCTTTAAACTTGATTTTCTCAGAACTGTATAGTTTTCCGAATCAGTCCAATGCCTTTTACCAATTTGGATGTAACTTTGTGATTGAACATCCAATATCCAAAAACAATGTGTCATTTTAAAGCTTAGGATCTCAGTGCTCAGATGAGACCAAAAAATCAGTTTTGATTTTGGGACCCTCAAATGTTTCCTGTCGTAGGGCGTATGGGGTACGCCCTAAATTACTGACAGCCACAGGCTAAGGGCGTATGAGGTACGCCCTAACTAACACTAGAGTATAACTAATTTCATGACCTCGTACCTTCCAAAACACTATCACAGGCAATGTATACAGTTCATAAAGGTCTATTAGGCTGATGTTTCATTGAATTATGTAGAATATTTCTAAAGATGAATTTAATTTACTTTAGGTGTCAGATTACAGGTAAAATGCCCTCAGCCTGGGGCAGAAAAAGTGGTCAGACTAGAAAGGGTTAAGGTACCTTTCGATATGGCGGGTCTATTAAGTAGATAATGACAAAAAGCAAAGGGAGTGCAGCTTTAAATGGAATAGCCTCTGTCCTTCTATGATGATAGTTTCGGTTCCACTTGATTCAAGGACAGAAGCACATTAATTTCATGGATGGGAGGAAACTAGGCTGACATCATGAGAAATTATTGTGACAATTCAAATGTTTATTTTGTAAATAGACATTGACTCTATTGAATGGTAATGCCCCTAATAGAAGGCAAACTATTTTGATTGATAGGACCTCACATAAACATATCTGTGATTGGTACAATAACAGTACTCAGGAAGCTATACATTCAATTGATGAGCGCCATAGCAAGTATTTCGATGATCAAATTAATATTCAGTAATGTAATCATATTTTGCATATACTTTATTTCAAATGTTTGTTGCAAACAGACATTTTCAAGATATATGAATTTGTGATTTTAATAACCATAATGAAATTCTTTACTTTTTTCATTTCTAGCCTATCTGCTCAAAAAGGGAAGGATGAAAAAAGCATGTTTTCACCATGATTCGAACCGGGGACTTCCAGTTCCCCGTTTCCCATGTGAGTGATTCCCTTAGCAGTGGGCAACGATAAGGTCCCTGCATATAGCCCATCTGTGACTATATGAACATTTTCATGATTTTCTAAAGTGAGATTTTATTCTGTAAGGGTTAAAAGTTTGTTAGGCTCTAAAAATGATACTGTAAGCCAAACTCATTTATTTTGATTTTATTTGTGATTTTAACGCTTAAATTCAATGAACTCCCTCCATCATTGTCTGAATAAATGGCTTTAACACCATTTTCCTTTTTTTTTCAATATCATTTTGTATTACTCTATTTAAGATCTAGTCTAAAATAATAAAAGAAAAAATAATACATTATATCCATTGATTTAAAAGAATAAATGGCTTTTACACCATTTTCCAATAACATTTTGTTTTACTCTATTTAAGATCTAGTCTAAAATAATAAAAGAAAAAATAATACATAAAATCCAAACAAAATTTACAGATTATCATTGGTTGACAAAACAAAATTCTGTCGTTAATATGTAAAATTAGAATAATACAAAACTAAATTGATCTACTTACAGGGGGGGGGGGGATAAAACAGATTGTGGATAGTAACACAGAAAAAAGGTCCTAGGATTGGACTAGGGGGGGTCTTAAAAAGAAATTGTATGGGGATGCTCATAGTAAACTTCAGGATTTTGAACATCTCTATACCTCAAAAAGCGTGATTTTGTGACCCATCTCTGTACCATTTTTCTAGAAAAGGCACCCAATTTAGGACAAACTGGGTGCTTTTTTGGCAAAATTTTCCTAAATACACCCAATTTTGCAAATTGGGTCTGTGACGAAAATCCACCCATCAATATACCAAAATTTCGAAAATGCACCCCAAAACCTTTGAGCACCTCCGTATACCATTTGTCAGTAAGAACCCCCCCCCCCCTTACACCAAGGCACAATGAAATCCATTAATCCATGCCAAAAATATTCAAATCCCCTTGGAATGTCTGATCCTACTTTTAATCTAATTTGTAAAACAAGAGAAATACACAGCTTTGCATATTATATTTGAGAGATGACTGTGTACTTTTCACATTTTGTATTAATCAGTTTATATTTTAGCAAATTTTCATGATTATAGGATTTTTAATATTATTCTATTTAACATTCAAGCAGAAAGGAGGGTACTACCCCCTCTGGCTCAAAATAGCAGGACGCTAGAAGGACAAAAATAATAATACAGATCCCGGAATTACTGTGCCATTGTTTGTTGAATCGTCCCGCTATTTATAAGTACGGGCAAATTTTCAGTTTTCGTGTCAATTTAAAGTCCAAATCAGCGAATATTTGTGCAAATTTCAAGGTTTAATATTGAATTTTAGCTGAAATGAGCAAATCTGGTGAAAATTTTACACGCTACATGGACATTAAAACAAATTCCATTTTACCTATTTTGAACCCCTATTTTGAAATTACTGGCACCACCATTGACGGTATATTTATCAGGATGGAACATTGAATTTGGGGGCAAAATTTCATATTTCTGATCATTTTCTTGAAATGAAACTTTGCAGGTGTTTTGAAGTAAGCACTAGGATTGTAAATATGTCAAAAAACCAATTTTGGCAAATTACAACCTTGACATGTTTTTTTTTTCAAATATAGCGCAAAATTAAGTTTGCTGCATTTACAGGCTCGTTTGGGATGGATGGTCACAATTTACATGTAAAACATTATATAACAAAATAAAGTTAATAAACATTTTAAAGTTTTATATGATTCTATATTGTTGGAATGAAAACATCTTCTACGACCTTTATTAATCTTCAAATTGATTGAAAGAACAGACATACTTGATGTTTTCTTAACATTTTGCCACACTTATTACGAGATCATCAAAGCAAAAAAATGATATGGATGGGAATACAACATGGTACAAAAATACTTGGTTGGTTATAAGAGAGGACCTTGTAAAGGCACAATCAAGAATCTTGACTTTTGTGTTATCAGGCCCCTCTCCCGGATGCACAAAAATAGTAAGGAGAGCAACAACAAAAAAATGGGAAGGGAAGAAAAGGAGAAGAAAAGAAAAAGAAAGGGGGCATTTGCCCCTCCCCCAATATTTTCCTGCCCCCAGTTTGCCCCATAGAAAAAAATAAGCTTTTGGCACACATTTCCCTCAATTACCCCTTTTTATTGAAACTTTTTGATATAAAATGTACAAATTTTTGCGCGCTTCACATGCATATTACCATTTAGTACCATTATTTAAACCCAAAATAGGTGTTTTTAGTCTAAATAAACAAATTTGTCCGAACAAAAATTTACACGGAAAGATCTGGTTACTCCCCTGATTACATGGTAAAACGAATTGATATGAATATCCAGCTCTAATGGATGCAGTGGCTATGCCACGGTGAGTAAATGTTGACAAAAATTCTGGTCACACACGCACTTGGCTTGACCGCAGATGGATGGCAATGCCCTTGAGAGTTGCCGAGTGAAGGTCACTCATCATGCTTGATCAGTTCGGACATTTCTCCTGGCTAGCAAACCATCTTTTGTGAAGCATAGTAAGGAGGAAAGAAATTATGCCTAGTAAAAGATAAATAAAACAAACCAACTTTGTCACAGCTCACATTTTTTTCTAATTTCATTATATCGCAGAATCATTTGAGGAATGGAATGCTGACCTGCTTGAGTTCTCCATGTATGACGAAGCCTCTACTATGAAAAATCCCTGATTTGAGACATTACTGGGCGTGGCATATGCTTTTTTCTTTTTTAAAAACATGTTCCCAAAAATAAAATTATTTCATTAACCTTACAATCATATAACAATGTATAAAGCATTTTCAAAGGAGTTTTTAAAAGTCACTTTATGGGTCCATCCTTATCATCATTAACATTTTAGCAAAATGGGTTGATAGTAGGGTAACCTCCATAAGATTGGGATGTACATCCATGTAGATTCTTGGGATGTACATACATGTATATTCCTGGGATGTACATCCATGTAGGTTCCTGGGTTGTACATCCATGTAGGTTCCTGGGATGTACATCCACGTGATGCAACTGATGATTTGTGCATGCACCTCACTCACTGTAAGTGCATACACGTTGACGAGCAACTCGGTATGAAGCGTAGCAATAACGCATAGGCACAAATACATAAGCGTAGCTGAATACGCGTAGTTGAATATGTATCTGGTTAACGCGTCATCGTGGAGACATAAATCTCTACTCCTGGAATGTACATCTATGTACATACCAATCTCTCGTGGAGTTTGCCCCAGTGTTTTCTTGCTATCATTTCTGACTGTTATGTTGGTTTGTTTATTGGCTAATATGTAGCTAAAATCATTTACATTTTAAGTAAAAAAAAATAAGAAAATGCATTTCTTTTCAACCTGAGAGTACATCATAATGGTTTTTGCCTTGCACCCGGTGACACTGTTGTAGAAATTCAACAGCAAAGAGGTGCTCTGTAGAATGAGAGTAGTGTCGTCAGTATCTCCATTTTGTTGATTCCTTTGCAAGTCAAATTTACTTAAGCTTATTGCAATCTTGCAACCTTTATGTGGACATGGTTGGTTAAGGCCACACAAAAATAAATCTTGTTTGAAGTTCCTATCTTAATCTTTTCTTGAATATATGTCTTTTACATTGTAAAATTTCAGTCAACTTTTTTTGAAAAATAGATTTTCGTTAAACCTTGTAAAAATGAAAGATTGACATTTTAAAAAATTTGATGCTGCATGATTCCATAAAGGTTGTATCTTGGCAGGATACTATAGTCATCTGAAAAAAACCTTTTCATTCTGGGCGGGATCAAATCGCAATGTGCGCAAACAACAAACCAATCAAATTGATCATCAAGTCACACAACAACAGAACAGACAAATCACGCGAGCTCACAAGTATTGCGTGAGTTGTGTTTGAACTTTAACCTCATCGCACCAGACGCGTAAAAATGAAAAGGTTTTCTTCACACGATAGGCCTTAACCTTACAAATGACAAATGAAGAGGCTTCCTCAGAACTTAAAGCAGCTTTCTTTTCTACAAGATGTGAGCAGGCCCATAGCCAGGATTTTTTCAAGGGGGGTGCGGATTTTCAAAAAGTGGACCTTTCGGAGGTAATTTTTTTTTTTGTGGTCGATCCAAAACTAATTGTAGTGGTGTTTTAGATGTTCTTTTGGTGGACATTTAAGGTATTTTTGTGGACCTTGTTTGTACATTGTCAAATTTTGGGGGGTTCGACGCACCCACCGCACCCCCTCCCCTAACTACGGGTCTGGATGTGATAATCAGAGTAGGTGATGCTATTTATAACAAGATTTCCATATATTCCCAATTGTAAAGTTTCTTTTATTCTTTCATGCTCATGAATTTTCCTTTCCTTCCTTCTTTTTTTCCCTCATTTTTTTGCAAATATAAATGTTGGAGGATATTTATTTTTAATTTGGCCGGCCCCTCAACTGTGAAAAAACTCACCTGCTTAGAGAAACTTCTCCATCTCATTTGTCAGCCATTCATATATTTCATGCCACGTTCATTGACCTAAACCCGATACAGGTAGAGCGCTTACAATGACCATTGATACCACAGTTTAAAACAAATATTTTTGTCGCAATCAATTTCATTATTTTCAATAGTTTTGTTTTTCAATTCATGGTTCAAATTTCATCATGCATACATGAAAAGACACCAAACATCATCATATCAACCCATTTTATTTTAGACAGAATCAAAAAATTAATATATGCATTTTTTCGAATTGAAAAAAAAATCTCGTCAAAAATCTCTCCATTTATCGCCATGGTAACCGTGAAACAGATCCAGAATGAGTGATAACGTGAGCTGGGTTTCTTTCACTGCCTATACCGAGTCCACAGGATGCCTATACATCATGAGGGATGCTTCAATTGGCCGCTAAGTCAATGGCATCCTACATAATGAATATCTTCCCTCTTTGTCAGAGCAACGCAGGTGCAAAGATTCATGTCTGTTTGTTTGCCTGTCCAATTTCATCAACGTTCTCTCCATATAAATGGCTATCTGTTTTTTTTCAAGAAAAAGGCACTTTCAATGGGTTTTCCAGCCTCCGATTTGGCCCGTCATCTGACACTTGGAAACTATTCAAATAGAATTTTGATTTTAATTTGCTGCAAATATATTTCAACATATAAATGCTACAATTTTACTTAATCTTGCAGATTTGAGAAGTAATTATAATGCAATAATCTGAAGCATATAATTCTGAGTGCCAAATTATTACGGTAAAAAAAATATTACAGTTACCAGAGTATGTGTATCCCATCATGCATCATGTACCATCATGTACTCACATGACTTCCTGTACAAACTTTCCCATAGGAAGTAATGCATGATGGGATACACACGATATCTTATCTTGTTGCAGCTAGACCAAACCAGTTTATTCTAATGAACCTATATGACCAGACTAAATGAACAGCACCTTAAAAAGAACATAGTCCTATTGCCTCAACTTTTTTTGTAACTTTTTGAGATTTTGGTACCAAAGTATTGCTCATTTTTTTCTCATAACCCATGTAAAATTATGTTCCATTTGGCGATATATAAGAAAATGTGTCTAATTAATTTACACAGTAATGTATAGGCAGCTTTGTAATACAAAACTGCCCATAAAATCAAAACCATTTGACCCATTCAGCTGAAATTTAACATTTAAGACTACTTGAGTGGTCATCTTTCATATAACATTGAAACATTTTGAAAAATTGGACCAAGCTCCTTTAAACTTTTAAAATGAAGCGAAGCACCCTCTGTATCACTTTTCACCCACATCTATAGAATTTCAAAGATTCACTAATGACCACAGCAAGCAGAAACACCTTCTGGGTGTCTAGGTTCTAACTCATACTGTGCATCAATTACGCAGTGATCAATCCGTCAGTTATTTTGACACAAATGGTGTCTGACCCCCACTGGCAGTAAGATCTGACAACGCTGTACCTATTGTTATCCAACTACACACACCTTCATGTGGCTAAAGGCGGGATGACCAATCAAATGGACCAATGCAGCGCCGAAC
Organism: Ophiothrix spiculata; assembly: GCA_000969725.1. NCBI lineage: Eukaryota > Metazoa > Echinodermata > Ophiuroidea > Amphilepidida > Ophiotrichidae > Ophiothrix > Ophiothrix spiculata. The sequence goes on from JXSR01S015929.1 coordinate 57,034, forward strand.
TCCTCTGCGCTGCTAATCATCTGTAAACAAAGGTGTTGCAGCGAAGTAAAAGGTGAAAGAATTTCTTTGAAAATGTAATCTTACAATTATTTGTTCAGTCAGGACACTTAGATGCAGCTAAGGCCTTTGGGATTAAGATCAGTTTGTCAATTTCTGCTTTCTTCATACACTACAAAAAAGTTGGTTTTGTTATTCACTTATGTCAGGGTCAGTTTGAATCTTGAACAACCCTCCTCAACACCTCATCTTTTTTCACACAAGCAAATTATTTAAAAGTTTAAGACTTCACCCCTATTTCACCTGATTTCAAAAAATGCATAAGATTAATTTCTCACACTATCTACTGAAGATAAGCATTTCAAATTAAATTCAAACATGATTTCAACAGTTCCAAAGCCAGTATATACTCTTTTAGATAAAAAATATTTAAAATTATTGAGAATAAAGAAATATCCAAACCAAGATCTAGATTAAAAAATTCAGTTTCATAGGCAACTTTAAACTTTTACAGATATCTTGAATAGCATTGTCAAATATTGGATTTTTCCCTCTTATTCCCAGGCTTATCAATTCCAATCATTGTCAAAAACACAACTTCTAGACAAAACAAAGTTGGACAGAATGTCACTGTTCACCTCAACCTTCTCTTTGTGAACAATCTAAACTCACTCCTCAAGTTCATCAAAAGTGTGCCTCCACTCCCCAAAAACAAGAGATCATGTCTTTCAACAACAAATTTTAAACTAATCATCCTTGTTTTGACATCAAAACGCAGCGTTTTCCCAGACATGTTCCCAAACATGATTACTGTCACATGTGCCTTGTGTTTCAGTACAACCCCCTTACAAAATCCACGCTGTATCATTATTTCAAGAAAGAATACATCTTTTCATATTTATACTTCAAAGCAATTAATCGTAATTATTTTGATTTTGAAAAATGCATAACCCTTTTATTAGGCATATTTTCCAATATATATTTAGCAACTGATGGGTGTGAATTTACCTGTAGGTGATATGCAGTGACTCCACAAGAGGGGCATGTCACTTTGGGAGATTCTTAGATCAAGTAAATTTTATGTTTCTCATTTGTATTTTTTAAAATCTTATATTCTTGTTTTGACAGTTTGACCCCTCATAAAACTCAAAAATGCTTCTATAAACATTTTGTGAGGTCCTAGAATAAATGTAGCTTTCTTTAAAAACAAATCTGAATAAGTTATGATCAAAAATTTACAAAATAGAAATGAAATTTGAAATTTTTCAAAAAAGGAAGTTTGAGGGGAAAAGAAACAAAAATATTTTTTACTTACCCTATTTAAATGATGCTGATTAGGCCACACTCATTTAATTGTTTGTCTCAAAGCTCACCTAAATTTGAAAACCTAATGCGGAATGCGTTTTCCCCCTTTTTTTTAAATATTTTTTACAACTTCAATACCGGTCGTTTAATTTGCCATTTTCACCATCCATTGAAATTGAAACTGGCTACTACAGCATTGTCGTAAGTAGGTTGTATTACTTAGGCTGTTTTCATTTTGCGATCCACAGGACACGATTTGTGATGTTCGATGGGATTTTTGACGAAATTGAAAAATAAAAAAAAATATTTAGAAGAAAAATTCAAATTTTGACAATTTTGCGATGATAATGCGCACGTTTAAACTAACGCGCGCGGCAGCTTTGAGACAAACATTAGTGCGGCCTTACGTATAAATAAAATTTGCAATGAATCATAGTTACTTGTCCTCAACATTTCTAAAAGTTCTTAATATGTGATGACTCACCCCGAAAAAGGGGGACTTTGAGACAGAACACTTTTCGAGAAACTGATGAAAATAGGCAGCAAAAAATAAAGAAAATAATAAGAATTTTCAGCAGATTTTCCGTTGTAAAATTTGATCGCCTTGATCAATTTCAATAAGTAAGGTGTCAATTTCAAGCTCAGAAAATGCTTTAACAGATGAAATGATAAAATAAAAATAGATATCATCGGCAAAGTCCCCCCTTTCGGGGTGAGCCATCACATATTCACATGTATACTATCTTTGCCACAATGACATGGATATGAGTGTAGCCCGTCTTCATTTCTATATCAGACGGGTCTTATAATGCTATCTGCATTATGCATCCAACTTGATTGCATTCAAACAAAAGATCAATTATACATCCACCACAATAAACAATACCCAGATATTCAATTAGCATTGTATTTGACCAGCAATCAAATTGGTTCGCATCACAGCCGATGCAATAATCTCGCATGACCGTTTATAGATCACGGTCCATGCTACTTAAAACAGTTCATATCTTAAACTGCTTCCATCAATCAAAAGAAAATCCGCATGATGACTTTTCCAGAAAATAATTGGGATGAGTTTTATACAACATTAATCATGTGTGAATGCAATGGCTACAGAGCAAAATTATCATGTCTTGAGATATTGTGTGGTACCAAATTTATTGAGTTAATGCACTGCTACTCCGAAGTGGGCATTTCCATGGAGCCGAGGACTGCTTCTTTTTTTATACCAGGGTAGTTTTAAGGGCCCTGTCAACCTTTTCAACACATTTTTCAAATTTTTGATTTTATCTTTTTTTTTAAATATTTCCAAAATTAGGTCAAAAAGTGTCATGTTTTGCCAAAAATGGTGGAAGTGGTGGGATTTTTTACATTTTTTGACAAATTTTTGACATTATTATGCTATTAGAATCTTCCGCCCTATATCACTATACACATGTTGTGAAACCAATAAAAACAACACTTTTCATCATTATTTACAATCCATCAAAACTTTGGATTCCAAGACGATCCAAATATTTCCACACTTTGGGCCCTAAATTCGTGTACCCGATCATATTATGCACGCTGTGTTCACTGTACGAAATGGTGCAATAGTGCCACCTGGATTTATGCATTGAGGCTAGCAGCAGTGTCAAGGGTCGCGATCTAGCGGAAGCTAAAAGAGACAACAAAATGTCGCGCTGTTGCTTCTCACTCGAGTCAATTTCAGCAGTTTTAGATTTTCAAGCAAAAAAATTGACGTTTTATTTGAAGAATATTAAACATTGGAGATGAAAAATCACTACTCAGAATGTTATTTTGCAACAGATGATTAAATTTGACCCAAATCTAGCGATGGAATGCCAGGCCCAGAGATGGTGGCCATTTTTGCCACTGTATAACTCAACTCGAACGAACAAGACACAGACAGCCTAAAAAGCAACAATGGATATGTCATAGCATTTTATATCTGGGCTTGTCATGGTTTTTAATAAAACCAACCCTGGATGTATTATGTTGTTTAATAACCATTGGTTGAATAACATGAAGGCCAGGTCTTCATCTTCATCGGCATTGCTTTGCCATGTCATTGAATACTTCTACAACTGACAACTCGACTCATATAAATGATGTAAATTTCAGGTAGATATTTATAAGAATAATAATTTAAGTGTTAAGATAATCATGTAGGGACTATCGATGTTAGTCTAGACTCTCCAAAATCCACGGCAGGATCCTCATCCAAAAATAAGGTTAGTTTTTTTAAGCGTACGTCTACGTGTGTGTACAATTACAAAAGGCCAGGGAAAATGTTGTTTACGCGTAATGTGTAATAGTGATATAGGACACAAGATTCTAAAAGCATTAATAATGATAAAATTAGATTCTTGTATTCGCCCAATACACAAATTTATTGGTCTCGCTATGAGTTGAAAAATATTGGGCTCGACTTCGTCTCGCCCAATATTTTTTTCAACTCATAGCTTGACCAATAAATTTGTGTATTGGGCTCATAGAATCCAATTTTATACCAATATCTCAAAACTATGAAAAAATCTTGAAAAATTTGAAAAAACATGTTCTTAGATATTGCTTTCTAGATTCTTAAAAAAATGTTCTGAAATGTTACCAAAGCAAACTTTAGTTAGCTTTACTGCAAAACTTTGGGTCCCAAAACATCATAATTTTTTGGACCTTAGGTCCAAAATTACACACTTTGGTCCAAAATGACCTCACCACCTTGTTCAGTATACATGCAAATCTGCTTCTAGAAATATATACTTTTATTGGCAGGGTCCTTAGACCTGATATACTCAAATTTGGTTAGAGTAAGAATGTGACCGAGTAATTTCAAAGTCATTGCATAAAAACACCAATTTTAAATACCAATTGCCAAATTTGTTCAAAAGTTTTGTAAATTTTCTGTCACTTTTCTTATCTATTATTAATTTTCTGCTGACAAAATTAATAATTTTTTTCATTTACAATGTTGCCATATATTTGAAATATTATGACAACTGTTTCTTATAGTCCAACAATGTTAATCCTTTTCCTCACTCAATATACAGAAGGAAAAAAAACAAAAAAACTTGTACAAAATGCTGAATTATCCTTTACCTCAAAATACAGAAAAAATACACAAAACTTTGTGATTTTATTTTGTTATTTCAGGATTTCAAGTAAAATGTGACTGTACAGCCCGTATGAGCAGTAAATGCCAGAAACTTCATTTTGCGCTACAGGTGAAAATACATGTCAAGGTCATTATTTGCTGAAATTGATTTTTTGACAGATTCACAATCCTAGTGCTTACTACAAAATACCAGCAAAGTTTCATTTTAAGAATATAATAGGAAATGTTAAATAAATTGGCATATTCTTAAGACGATCAACAGAAAATATAGGGCTTACTAATATTTGAACGCGTTTATCTCAGTTATACGTTTTACTCCCTGACAACCTTTGACGGACCATAACTTGACTTCTGGAAAATGGCGTGGAGTTCATTAAGGTGTCATTTTAATCCTTAAAGCATGATCTTTGCAAATAATTAAAAAAGTGAAAATGACAAGAGCTGGCATTTACTGCTGTTTTGGGCTGGACAGTCACAAATGTGATTTGACTGAAGGCATTGCCCTTATTACTATACCATGTATACAAAGTTACAGCTAGTTCAGAGTAATTCGGCTGTCTACATGCTTTGATATATTGTGCAGATACTGGGCATAGTACATGTACCAAATGGGTTTTAAATGGTATCTTGGACTAGTCATGTCTATCTTTTTGTTATGTCAAACTTGAACACTGTAAATAACTTAATCCAAAAGGACGTTAGGTCACACAAGATTTTTGTTCTTTTTGATGCTTGGTAGAATGCACATTAACAAATTTATTCATACAAATGATCGAAATGTGGTAGTAAACTATTAATCTCCATAAAATAACAATAAAAAATCAAAGTCAAATTTGTTGGCATAATGTGTATACACACACGTATTTGTTGTTAAGAATGTGCTTTTGTCAGCAATATATTCTTTACAATATTTGTTATCTTCAGTAGAAAGCA